>JAOBYJ020146825.1:0-17769 GCA_025403565.2 Palythoa heliodiscus | reverse complement strand
TGTTAGCGTTGTTAGCATAGTTAGCATTGTTAGCGTTGGTAGCGTTGTTAGCGTTGTTACCATTGGTAGCGTTCGTAGCGTTGTTATTGTTGTTAGCGTTTTTAGCGTTGTTAGCGTTGTTAGCGTTGGTAGCGTTGTTAGCGTTTTTAGCGTCAAAACCAAAACCTTTAAGCTAGCATTTAAAACCGTGTTGGATTTTCTAAATATAAAAACCCGAAAAACACTTCCTGCTTCGCACCTCAAAATACACAAATTTTGTTTGAATTTTTCCTAACTGTTTTAATTCAGTCACAAACTAGTTAATTACAGCTGCATCTCCTAGTTTGAGTCAAGATGATATATAGTTTTGCCGGGGGTTGATTATAATGTACCTTAAAAAATGAAATTTTCGCCTCACTTTGATCTGGCGAATTTCGCGATTTTCATAAAAGTGACAAAAATATAGGTGTCGGGAACAAAACATGATAGTCATTATGTCATGATCAACTGCTACAGAAACATGTAAAAATCATAGGCCTGTTTCAAACACCGTGCTACAGTCGCGCTAAGCTCACCTGAACTTAGAATATTTGACTTTGGCACGACTTTAGCACGGCGTTTGAAACCAAGTCGCGCAGTAGTCGTTTAGCACGACTAACTAACCCGTGCTACACGACTTTAGCTCGGGTTGGTTTCAGACGCCTTGCTAAACTCGAGCCAGTGGAATTTCATAAATTATATATAAATTATAAATACGGTCAAACCGGCTTTTTCTTTTTGTAGCAATTTCTTGGCGCAAAAACATTAATCATTGTCCCTGTTCGCCATTTTTTGCACAAAGGTAAAGTTCGACTGTAGTTCGACGTCTAAAACCAAGTCGAGCCTAAGTCGTGCTACACTCGAGCCAGAGTCGAGCTAGCTTAGCGCGACTGAAGCACGGCGTTTGAAACAGGCCTTCTGTTATTTGGTGGCAATCACTTCTTGGTCCTGGCATCATGACTGGTGCTTTCTGTTTTCACTCTAGATGAATTTTCTACAAGTATTAATAAGGAATGTTTTGTTACTGATGACTTTTCTTCTAACGTCCCGTTTTCGTTAGAAATTAATCCCTCCCTAAACTCGTTTTACTCAATACAGTACTAGTATAACGTTAAATTCACACTTTTTTTATAAGAACCAGTAAATTTTTCGGAGATTCTTAATTTTTTGGCTGCTTTGGCCTCAGTTTGTTCTTATTTGTACGAGCGGCTATACTGAAGTAGAAACAAAATACAAACAACTATTGGAAAACGAAATGAGTTGATTCGCACTGCAACTCAGTTCTGTGAGGCTGTACTTAGAGGAAAACTACCTTCATTGTTACAGTGTTGAACAGTCTTTAGCGCTCATTTTGCAATGAACCTTTTTGTGTTTTATACGGTGTTGCTAAGTTAAATTTAGTTTACCTGAAGAATCCAGTTTATCTATGTTATCGAGCCTCAGCCTGGGCTTGTTCTTAAATTGTTCTTAAATTTTGGTCAATTCGAGCCTCGTTCTTATTAAGTTGTTCTTATAAAGTTGTACTTATAGAAAAGGCGTGCATATCCTTAAGATTAAGAAACACAATAAAGGAAACCAGACTGAAAAATATACTTCTGTTAATTTAAAAACGTGAAAAGTAAACTAACTTGAAATTATGAATTTTGAGCAAAGTCGCGAAATATGCGCAAAATTTTCGTGTTGCGAAAACTTCATGTACGTATAACAAGGTACCGATATTCCTAACATGGGTCTGGATAGCTATTTTAAGAATAGTGTAGCAGCTTTTTAAAACATATGTCCACACGGTTCCAGCAGAGAAGGCTTTCAATTTGCAGTTAAAAGCATTTTTAAAAATTTTCATTCAATGCTCGCAGCCATTGGCGATAAAATTTCCCCATGGCTATATTAAAGCTTCGAAAGATGTTAATTCATTTGACGTTGAATTTCGTTGCTGCAACTAAGAACGCTTATCGAAAACAAAGCTGAGGGCCTTCTAACAATACTAATACAGCCTACAATAGAACAAATTTTAACATATCCTATTTTACAAAGCTGGACGATGTCAAAACACAGCAAGACCTTGAAAGCCAGACAAATTCATTTGTTAAGAAACAAAGAAATATTTTTTTCGCCTTACTTTCTTTAGCTGACTGCATAATTTCAATCAGCCGCATTGCTAAGTCTAGAAACTTGCTTTTAGTTTTGATATTAATATTGGACCCAGAAAGGTTCTCAAAACACAGCTTAAAAGGCAAAACTGAAATTCTCTATAGCACAATATTTTAGGGCCGATACTACTGCACAGATGTGTAACAACTCTAAAACGCTATTTGTTTACCGGCGTGTAAAATTCAGTTACTGCCCATGTGGCGTTCGAAAGACTGGCAACCTTCAAAAAAACACCAAAATAAATACAAGGTCAACCAACTGTTTTTGCCAGAGTTCAGACTGGCTGTCTCGTTTTACATTGTTTTAAGATATTGTTTTAAGGGTTTGACACATAATTAGTAGGACAAAGAATGAGCTAAAAAGCCAGCTTCATATGAGAACAAGGTTCAAACACATTTGTCAGAGCATTGACTGCAGGTATTCTATTTTGTTCTTTGTCTATACTCTTCAGGAGGCAGGGAAAGTCAGGGGGCGGCATTGTCACCATTTACACACGAGTGCATTAACAAAAATGGCTCTAAAATGAGCAGCATGCGAGTATTTTATAGCACTTAAACAATTCGCAACAAATATTCAAATTGTTCAGCAACAGTAAAGCTATGTGGAAATTACTTAATAAATGGAAACAATTACGAATTATGATCCAAAAGGCTTGCAAGAAGAAAAAATAAAATAAAATTTGAAATATATTTTTATCAAATGATGAATTGTGAAAGAAAAAGTTCGAAATAGATTAGCAGAAACTTTGCGTCTTTTTAGAGAAATTTGGCTATGAATGTAAAACGATCGAGTCCTAGTTTGGCCCAGATTTTTACGGATACTTTTAGATTAACTACAGAAAATATATATCAGTTCGAACGGATGTAAATTTTTTTTAAAAAAAAATCTTTATCACGGAACTTATTCAAATAAATACTTCACTCAGAAAAAAACACAGTCTGTTGTC
This sequence comes from Palythoa heliodiscus, assembly GCA_025403565.2. Classification (NCBI taxonomy): domain Eukaryota; kingdom Metazoa; phylum Cnidaria; class Anthozoa; order Zoantharia; family Sphenopidae; genus Palythoa; species Palythoa heliodiscus. The sequence continues at coordinate 14,654 of JAOBYJ020146825.1, read as the reverse complement.
AAACAATAAGTTTTCCAATGTGCAAATCAAGTTTTCGTCTGTTTTAAACTTTCAAATTTAAAACTAATTTCAAAGCGGTAACATGACTAACATGCGTTAAAAAAAGAGATATTGCTTCATAAACAAGCTTGAAGCTAAAATATTGTAAAAAAAAATTACAATGTTATGCTCATTTGCCCGAGTAATGTCGAGCAGATTTTGCTTGTTCATAAACAAGCTTGAAGTAAAAATACTGTAAAAAAATTACAATGTTATGCTCATTTGCCCGAGTAAGGTCGAGCAGATTTTGCTTGTTCTTGCCCAATAAAAAACCTGATGCATGCCCAAAAATATCCAAGAGAGCACATTTCCGACTACTCTCGGTTTCTTTGCAGCTTGATTTGCATCGCTTCACCAGAAACAAACGCTGAACATAACTGTTTTTCAACAGTTACGCTCTAAATCCTAAAGTGTAAAAGTTTTCCCAAAATATTACATACATGAAGGGAGAACTTGCCTCAGTCAAAAATATAAGATATTCAAGCAAAATTTTTTTCTTCACTCAAGCAAATTGAATTTTACGCTCGAGCTTTTTTCAAAACAGGAATTGATAAAGAACCTGATATTAGCTTTTAGAATAGATGAGACTTCGTCATTAGGAAATATGAACGGCGCCCCAGCATGCGGGAGGTATAATTCGATAACGGTCTTCCCCCGCGTCATTTTGGTAACTGTTATCTGTATACTTTTTATTATTCAGTTGTTAAATCTAGGTATCGTTTTTTGTTCGTCTAATTTCAATCACAATCAACGATAATGCCACGATGGTAACTCAAAGGAACATAAAATATCTATTTTCAGTTGGTTTATACACTCGATTTTTTCCCATTTATCTGAATGAAACATTCGATATTAGATAAACCCATATATTCAAATAGTCCTTTACCAGCTACGATAGTATTATTCTCCACGGAAATATTTCCATCGAACCAAGTTGATACCAGCTTTTATACATTTTCTTTTTCGTGAGCTCCCTCCAAATAACAGAGTCAGCCAGTCTTTATAGTTAATTTGAAATTACCGAAAAATATTACCCGCATAAAGCTTGTAATTTGAAATTACCGAACAATATTACCCGCATAAAGCTGCGGCTACGGAAAAGGAATCTTGGCAAGAACTAAGTCCCCAAAAACCACCACAACATTTTATTTGATTCTCAAATAATTGATACTAACAAAAATTATAAAGAAAGAATAACAAAACCTGGGAAACCAAATCAGTTTAGAAATACGTTTCCCAGTTGACACTTTGTCTGATCCATCCACAGTTATGTTAAAAGCTAAAACGGCTGGTTATAATAATTTTTTTCCGTTCGAACTCACCACATTTCGCTTTTGTTTGTTAACAACCTCAGTTGACCATATTTCTTAGCTATCTTAACAAGCTCAGTGAACTAAACAAGCTAGTCCTCTACAGAAAGCTTGTCAAAAAAAAAGATTTACTTCGTTGTTTTCAAAATCAAATTGCTGATATTTTTTTCAACATCTTGTATATGACATCAAAGACTAAAATTTTAAAACTTTGACCCTTTAAGACGCTAAATCGAAACACTTACCAAAATTTAGTCGAATTATCTGAACAAAAAGGGTCTTATAGATTAAGTATTGACAAAACTGGATGCTACTTTTGCATTGATTCAAAAATAAAGATATGAAAAATTATAATACCCTTACAAAACACAAAACACCTAAGTTTATTCAAGAAAGTATATTTCAGATTGGCAATGAGGAGAGCCGCAGCTATTTTGATATTTTGAAGAATCGTCCGTATTTTTCTTTAAAATATTAACACACTTACACAGTACTTTTCATTCCGCATCTTAGTAATCGCTAACCGCTTTTTGACACAATCCACTTTAAAACGGAGAGAGTTTACGCTATTAGTCAAAATATATTTAAATTTATTTGTCAGTCGAAAAACAAAGCACTTGGATTAATGGCGCTCACTCGTTTATTTTATATATTATTATTAACCATTGCCGGTTGGAGTGAGTGGTTCAAAACCACCTGTCTATGATCAAGCGTCTCAATTTGCAATAGAATAGGCGGTCTGCGAAATTTTGTTCTCAAATGTCTCATTTTGCATGTTTTTAAGTTAAACTCAGGCAATAGTTTACAAGTAAGATAAAAAAAATTGTAGGAATTCTTTTCGCGCAAGCGACGGTGGTTTCGCCGGTAGAGCGGGAAATCTTGGAACACTGAAAATATTACCTCATAGGAAGCGAATCAGAAAAATAACTGCACGAGGAATCTTACGAAAAGAATTCGTGAAATATTTTCTAAGTTCTTTCAATTAAACAGGACTATAACCTCTTTGGTGGTTCGCCGATTATTAATTTCGAATAAGATGTTATAATTTGGGAGAAAAACACTATTCTATTCCGAACGTGTATGTTGGCTTGATCTATACAGTATGACTGCACGTGATGAAAAACTGCAAAGTACATATAGAAATAAATCTCGCAGTCACTCCATAATCTTTCTACTAATCACCGGATGGTTGTTTATACTCCTAAAATGGTTTAAAGACCAAATTTCAAATGTTACAAATCGATTCCAATTGATCGATAAGTAATTTCACTAATACCGGCCACTGCCCACAGACAGGAGGTGTTTTTGTCAATGATTCACTAAATTATAATATTGGGCAATTTTAACCATCTAACACGACGAATCTATCATCGTATATCAAGAACCCCCTAAATATATGGCGAGAGATCAAGTTTTAATCCCTCTATAAATCTCAACCTGGATTCGGTATTTCTTCAGTACGCGAAAACACAAATTGTTAAACGAAAGTGCAGCTTTCCACTAACAAGTTAATAAAACTGGAGTCGCGGAAACAAAAAAGAAAATCGACAGTATTCAATTTTAATTAGCTATTGAAATGAGGTTTTATTACCACTATTTGTTGGGACCGTTTTCACTTTTAAAGTCAGTTAGTATAGCATTGCCATTAGACCTGTATCAGTTTTCTGTTATTCTGAACGGGTATTCGCTTTACTTAGCGCACAAAATTATGATAAAAAGCTCATTAAAAAGCGTGCGAGTTCTAATACTAAAGAGATCTGGCTAATCAAAGTTTTAGTCGCTTTGAAAGACTTCATTTTGAGATCAATTTGAGTACAGACCGCGAATTCAAATTTAAACGGTATTTTACCATTTTCAGATGCTCCTATTTTTTTTGCGAGATCATTGACTTCCAAGTGAATAATTTTGTTCTTTCTATCAGAGAATCTGACGTATCGAGTACGATAAAAATGTTATAGACTACATCCGGCCCCTATCGAGTTTTGAAAACAAGCAAATCTGAATCGAAGAGGCTGTTTTCAGATAAAATTTTAACAGTTGGCGAAATTCTGAACTTCAATGTCGTGCGTTTCTAATGATTACTAGATCATAATCACAAAACCTGTATTGGTAGCAAGTAACTCAACTGTTTGCATGCAAGTTTCAATGGTAATAAGTCAAACCGTTGGTAATTACATGCAGCCAGCCAAAATAGTCAAATTAGCGTTTCTCTTTCGATAATGCATTTTAGTAAATAAATCAGGTATATTGGGGTCGTTGATTAACCTTGCTTTTTGTTTAGATTTAAATAAAGCGCTTTCAACTAAAAAGCATGAAGCAGAAGATAATTTTCTAGACGTTTGAAATGATTTTTCAACAGGCTGTCAGCGTATGGTGAATTAGTCAAAAGCTTCAATATCTCGCCGCCCTCTACAACAACAATATTTGATGTAAATATTTGTACCTCCTGGGTGGTGGCTTAAAAATCTAATGGCTTGTTTTGCAAGTACTTAATACAGGCGTCATTATCCTCACGCAGTAGTTAGACATTTATTACATCAAATAAGACACACGAGAAATCGGTGCAGTCTGGAATGATAAACGCGGACGGAAGATTCCTAGCAATACTATAACAATACTAACAATAAACGCATGAACCTTTAGTTTTAAACTAATCTGGAACTTGAAAACAACGAGAACTAGCTGTGTTTTATGATAGATTATTTTTATTTGGACTAAAAGTGAATCGATATTGATATATGTCGAACTGGTCTACCCTTGCTTTAGCATATGTTGTGCGGGTATTTTGACAATACCTTGCTAATATGTTGCCCGATAGTCGCTTTAGTTTGTATTGCGAACCTTGCCTTTAAAGAAGTTGTAGTTATAATTCTTCAAAATCTGTCACATTATTCCTTCTATTTTTAAGATTCTTGCTTAATCAAATAATTTCTTCAGCCCGAAAACGCGCTGTTTGTTTCCTTTCAAACACCAAACCAATTATTGGTCAAGCCGAAGAAATTGCGCAACTTTTAGGAAAGTTATATTTTAAAAATTAGAACTCCAAACCAACAAAAAAAAATACTTCTATTTCAGACACAAAAATGTATTTAATTTTTTCCTTTTCATTAAGATAGTTAAACGGGCATTATTAACTATATACTTAGTGGTAAAAGTTACACTTCACACCTCTGGAGACAAATAATAGAATAATAACTTTTAAACATTTGTCTAATCCCATGCCTTGGACAATTGCAATAACAAGGAAAGTATGGCGAGTTCCCAGCGAATTCGTAATGGCGATAATCATTACGTGTACTGTAAACGCTTTATAGAATATTTTGTTTTGAAGTTTCCCCCAAAACAAATCAAAATTAAACGTAGAGTAAAATCATCAACACAGATTTGTAGCTCTTTTCGTAAAATATTCTTGAGGTTTTACAGAAATACACCGCCAATTCCGTATAACTTATCTTGTTAGTGACAAACTAAGTCGAATGTCACTCACCCTTCGGTCCCAGACATTTTTGTAAGTAAGAGGAAAAATCTGAAAATTTAATAGTAAAAGCAATTTTTCCGTTTTAGAAAATATTCACTCTAAAAACTCAGTAACTTTTGTTGATAACATATGCCGATAACTGACGAAGTTCGGGAAGTTTTGAAGTTCCGAAATGCAAAAACAACAAGACAAGAGCTTATGCCCCAAGGAAAAATGTGCCGGCAATATGTGTGCATTAAATATTTTCCATCTTGCGATAGTTACTAGGATCATTTAACGTTTTTTTCTACGTAAGTGGACAAGAGATAAGATTTAAAGGTTGGAGTCCATATCTTTGCCCCAGAACACCAATATCTTGGATAATTCGATTAAAAATACTGCAATGATTCCACTCCACCTGTTCCGTAGTGTCATTTCGCCATAATCAACTTTCTCTCACGTCAATTGCAATTAACAAACTATAATAAAAGAGCGGTCATTGGTAAAGACGGCTTGATCTACTGTCCCTAAACATCATTTATTAAAGTGTTTTGTTCCATCCTCCCCCAACCCCAAGCGACTTGCAAACCTTGTCACACCAACATCTTGATTGCATTCATAATTTATGAGTCAATAAAACCAGAACGGCTTGTTTTACACGAAAACTCGAGACTTCAAGATTAGCACACAGATTCAAATTGGCTGGTATACTTTAATACAATACAGGCATTAAAACTTAAGAAAACCCGTTTTCGTTTTCAACTTTAGCCTATGTGGTGATCCCTTTTGGACTTGTGAGCAACAAAAAAAACTGGCCCGCTGCTTCGGTTTAGAAAAATCTTTTCTTTTACATTTGGAAACAATTGACGGTCTCTGCCTAAAGAACGCTAACGAATACTTTGTCTCGATAGTTTTCTTTAAGGAATCAAAATAGAGAAAAAGAATTACAACAGACCACAATCACTTTTCGTCAATAAAAATAGAGTTCCGTAAACTATAATTACCGTCCCTTCTCCACACCTGTATTAGAAACGTGGGCGCATGCGCCAAGTAGATCATAGCCTAAACTGCTTTGTTGCTATGGTACCCACCTGCTGGACATGGGTTTTGTTCCTGGCGGTCGGTTGGTTGATAAAACCCCGTGTGATATCAAAATGCCTTTATTATCGCATAAGCTATTCTCTCGATACTCGACAGACTCAGATTTAAGATCGCATTAACTCTATCTGTACCTGCAAGGCACTTAACATCCAAAATGCCAAAGGTTTTCCTTGTCAAGAACAGGGCTACTGCACCTTCTACAAAAGATTGTTTTTCGCCTAATGATAACGATCCAGTGAGAATTGAAGGTAAGATGGTTAAAAATTGCTCTTTTCGGGAATATTCAGAGATTTACCAAACGGATGGCAAATGGGAAGTGTTTGAAGGCACAGCAAAAAAATGGCTGGGTCAGCAAAACTGTTTATAGCAAAAATTTTAAAGATGTGCAAAATTGGCACATCCCTACATGGCTAAACAAAGTTTTTCAGCAGTTAATACATTGTTTGTAGGTTCAATTTAAACTGCTCTGTGCCGATTGCAAGTTATATATGTGGCATGCTATTATTTACAGTTAACAATGAAACAAATCTGGTAGCTCGTGTTTTGATTTCTAACAAGTTCTTGTTTTCTAACCGTTCTTCTAAGCCGTTAAACCTGGCAAATTTTCTTTTTCTCGTAGACGAAAGTGATAAGAAAGAATGCGTAAAAGAAGACGAAGCTACAAAGCAAACCAGGCGTCCATTCGATATAGCTAATCTAACAGCTCCAGACAAACGAGCCAAAAAACCCGAGGTATCTTATTCCAAATGGAGTGACTTTGAACACATAAAGATGATGGATATGAGACCAAATGTCCCGTTTCAAGGTAAAAACAGAGATTTATGGTAAAACTAAAATCTCGACAGCAATTAAACATTTGCCTTAATCTTCGTCTTTTGCAGCCATTCGTGATTTCTGATGTTGTTTAACCGCGCTCGTTTAATTCTCGTCTTTCAGCTTAATTTATGCTATTCTCTTTCTTTAACGACTAAACCTTTTATAGACTTATATCTTTCCTTTCAACAATGAACTAACATATCTTAAATCTGTGATATTCAAGAAAAACTAACCAACGAAGTTCATTAATTAATAAAACTGTGGTAGAACTCTTGTAAATCTGAAAGTCGAAATAACCACGAGTTGAAAGGCGTAAAAGAATCGTCAACCATATATAGCGCAGATAATTTTAACCGCTTTTTGATTTAATATGCAAAACGTTTGATTTCAACTTTAGTTTTAATTTCGGAAATCAGAACTTGCGAATTGCCATAATAAAGACCGCAGGAAATGATCCGGTTTCCAATAGACTGAAGTGTAAATAGAGGGTTTTTTTCTGCAGATTGTCTGCTGAACAATTCTTCAGTATACAAACAAATCCCAAAACAAGCAATGAAAACCCAGTGCGATTTCGTTATTGCCAATAATGCAAACGAAATCTCTCACTCCTTCGTTATTCTTAGCCGAAGATTAAGCCCGCTAAACAGTGGCTTGTAAATAAAAATTAATTAATCCGAAGAAAACTTTAACAATGCCACAAAGAGAAATGTTTAACTCGCTGATGTTTCATTGTTCAAATAAAGAATTCGCTTTCCGTATGTTGCCTTTAATATGAAAAACCAACCCTCTATGTCCCTCCTTCGGGTTAGTCTCAATGAAATCTAATTGAAAAAGGTTAAATTGAAGACTTTGAAAAGAAAAGAGAGTCGGCAAAAGAGGACTAAAGAAGCTCGCGCTTATTCGCTCAACGGTTTTCGCTATATGTTGATTCTTATCGCTTTGTCTATCTAGTGTAAATTAAAATTTGTAGCTTAAAGAGTACACATAAAAACGGTGAAACACAAAGTTTGTCAGCTTTTTTATTCTCTCTGTTATCAAAGCAGTAAGATAAAAAAAGCTTCGAAATTAGGAAATAAGGACAAAATACGAATGTAGAAATTGCGAATACCTTTTTTTGGAATATATTCGACAAAGGATCTCTTCTGAAGTATCAAGAGCCACTTTAGTGATTTCACTTAAGCTGGTTTATAAATTGAAATATTGCGATGTTGGCAAACACGGTGTCCTTAAAGCGAAGAAAACAAGTGTTTGCAGTTGGGTGGGATTAATTTTCTTTGTCACGAAGCATTTAAGCAAGCACGTTGAAAAACTCACCTTTGCAATGAAAGCTGTACTTAACAAGCGCGTCATTTTAATAAGTTTGGGCTAATTGATTATTAACTACGATTTTTGATTGTCACTTTCAGATGACAGGATGAGACTCTCTACCTTTTACGGCCAGGTCTACAATCCTTACATTTTAACTACGCCATATGTGCGTATTTCATGTCAAGAAGCTCCACTGTTCCCCGCCGGAGCGGCGTTTGCATTGCCTTTTTGGCCGCCAGCACATCTCCCAAGCTATCCACCTGGTTTAACTGCCACGCGCGACGATACCGAAACGCTTTTGGTGAGACCGTCAGCGCGTGTACCCGAAGAGAAGTTACAGGTCAATAACATATTATCAAAAAAGAAACTTCCAGACAACCACGCCGGCGAAACATTTGGATGTCTTAAATGCAAAAAGGTCTTTGCTACACCTCACGGGTTGGAGGTCCACGTTCGTAGATCTCATTCGGGAAGAAGGCCGTACGCGTGTGATCTGTGTGGAAAAACATTTGGTCACTCAGTCAGTCTTGAACAGCACAAAAACATTCACACCAACGAGAAAATCTTTCAGTGTAAGGAGTGTTCCAAGACTTTTAAGCGTTCGTCAACACTCTCAACACACATGCTGATCCACTCGGACACTCGGCCTTTTCCCTGTGAATACTGCGGGAAACGCTTTCACCAGAAATCGGACATGAAAAAGCACACTTACATTCACACTGGGGAAAAACCCCATAAATGTGTGGAGTGTGGGAAAGCTTTCAGTCAGTCATCAAATCTCATCACACACAGCAGAAAACATTCAGGATTCAAGCCATTTACCTGCCACGTTTGTAACCGCGCATTTTATCGTAAAGTTGACCTAAGAAGGCACGCTTATACACACGAAGTGGTTCATACTAACGCAAGCAACGGTACCGTGTAGGTTAAAAAAGGCGATCAGTTACCTAACTTATTATTATTCTAGTCGTATATACACGGAGTTAAAAAAAAATTTTCCTACGCGAACGATACGCTTTTGTAATTTTTATTCCTATCTAACCCTATGCTAGAGTTTCACTACGGAAGGACTAAAAACAACTAACTGTCTTACTGATGCGAAAGAAAACTACGTTATTGGTTTTGCTGCACCGGAAGAACTTTCTGCGGAAAAGTTTGTCAAGCTTTTTATCAGCACGGCCGAGAAACAAACTGTGCTTTAAGCACGAAAGGATTTATAAATGTATATTAGTTTACGAAACTAGTTTTACATGCAAATATAAACGATATACTAAAATATCTGAATCAAAACGCGTGTAATTTAAGAACAAAATGAACGCCTTGTTTGACAAGGCATGCCTGTTACAGTACTAATAATAGTATCGTTAAAACCATTTTAAATAAAATAACTGTTCCCAAACCTCAAATACACAACGAACTTCTTCAGTAAAGAGTGTTACATTTTCAACCTGATAAACGAAAGAGTAAATTTGTTCTAGCCAGTATTTAGTTAGTATTTAGTATGATAGCTTTTTCTCAAATCTTTAGTTATCTTAGTCTTAAACGAATCATACGCAACTGCTTTGGATTTTATACGTGCGTTACTGTTATTTGTAAGACGTTGGGATAGAAATTATGAGCTACGTAACATTTCAATAATGTTCGCTGTATATTCACCTTCCAACACACGGAGGATAGAGTTAGAAAAAGCAAAACAATTGCTCTCAAAAAGTAAGGACCAACAAGGCAACAGGTGCAAAAATTATTTGCGCCACAGCAAGCTAATAAAAATATAATTTGTAAAAAGCATAAAATCTATTCAGAGCTTACAAACTGAATTAAAAACCTGGGGTGAACCTAGCCTTTAATATCCACTTCGCCGCCGAACAAGTTCTGCTTGTCAATGAACGAAATAACATTAAGGATAAATGTTGATGTACACGTAAACCTTAAAACTCCTGCTATGAGTAAAAAGTAATAACATTATAGAAACCGCGAGAAGTATTAATTCGCCGCTAGATGACCTTGTTTAAACAATTACTTTGCAATATGAGGTTTTTGTTGATCCATTTCAGCGCCACTCTCAATGAAATAAACTCGACATAAGACAGCAACAACTGAACTACTTAGCTTTCAGATGTATATAGTCGCAATAACTGCTTTACCATTACACAAATTCTATCACTATTTTTGTTTTATTTAGCTGGAAAACTTAGCTTACGAGAATATAAAAAAGAAAAACAAATTTTAAGTTTGAAAGACCCGCTTCAAACAGTTCGCAGCAAGGCTAGCTAAAAATATTCTTGTGAATCGAGTAATTACTGCTTTCTCAAACAAAAAATTGTTCTATTTAGCAAGGAAAAGCTTTGGCAGGTCATTTCTATTTCGTACTCTGAATGCGATGTTACGGTAAAAAAAATTTGATTCGTTAAAAACTACAGTCTTAATTTTCTTTAGTTTTTAATATTCTGCGTCTTATTTTACAAAACCGCCAACAGAATTGACACTTGTAACGAATGGCGATGTTTCGTTACAAATTAATGCTATATTTACCATTCAGTTAGAAAAACTGAAAGTATTTAGACTTTAAAAAGACAATGCCACTTTTAAATATTGAAGCACATTTTGAATTCATAAAAAATATGTTTTATTTTTATCAAATATAATGAGAATAATTTTAAAATTAAGATCTGAAAAGATTTTGAATGAAAGCACAATCAATGGAAAAATGTTTCTCCCTCCTTTCATCGAAAACTTGGATTCCCCAAAAAGTGAACAATTACAATCATTTTACCATCATTTAACTGGACCAAAAAAATAACTAACTTAAAAATTACAAAAGTACGACAAACTTTTAAGCTAACTGAAGTCCGACAGCATAAATTTTAAAAACGTCTTCTTTCACAGAAAAACTTGAGTGAATATAGAGTAAACATTTTTAAATGTCGTAAAGTTTACAATTATGCGTATCTTAACATTTTCGTTATTTACTGTCGCTCGTCTATAGCCACACTATTAAAGCAAATTTAAATAAAAATTCGCACCGACCCGCCTACAATCGACTCTTGCAAGGTGTTTTCTCCAGCACTGGTTTTCAGTTTGAACATTTTCTTCAGAACAAAGTATTCTAAATAGGGAGAACGTGGTCTTTAAATATTATAATTTTACTAACGTCCTGCAGAGGAAGTTAAGAAGCTTTGAACTCGTTTAAAAGCAAAGTTTCAGGAAATTTGAGACGTGATAGCAGTTTAAGTGCTGGTTACGTATATCTTTTGTCAGAGCGGGGGGCAAACAAACAGATCCCGAAGAGTTAGTAACAGTCGTCAGAAATCGTCACCGTAGTATTGTTGAACACACTTTTAGTACTTGAATCATAGTGCTGTAAGATCTGTTTGGGTATAAATCAGACGAAATGACCCTAATTAGCGACCATAAACAGCAAAACAACAAAAGCAGTTCCCGTAAGGCGTTTCAAAAACAAGTTAAGCAGACGGAATGGATGTCTTTCAATCACTCCAACAAGCCGCTCAGCCGTAACCATTGAATAATGTGTTTTTCCAGCAACGGGATTTGATGAACCTGTCATAAATTTGTGAGTGATTATCTACTTTGACAATAATTTAGCAACGAGTGTTTAAAACTGTTTTGAATTTTATAAATCTGTACTGTTTTGGAACATTTCCTCTGTGTGACGCACAAACCTATACTTATAGCTTGCAATCCTATATTATCACTGCCGCTTCACAAAACAATATGTGCACATACTTTTTATTTCGTAGCCACACCTCTGTTTTAGGATTTTTCCGTTAATGTAAATGTAAATGTAAATGAACCTGTTCACGAGTTATTCATTTAGCTCATGAAAAGACATTCACCATCGCCGCTTAACAAAAAGGGCGTTTCTTTTAGCACGGCTTGTATTAATATTACAAGATCCATTTCAAGACAGAGCCGGATGAAACTTTCAAAACAGCTTGGGTTAAAGCAACAGAATCGCGCATATTTATGATGAAATGTCGATGTTCGTTGCAAAAATAAGCGGAAGACTGTACGATTTGCGTGTCCGACTCCTTGCAGAAGGTCGATAATAAAAAAGATTGTTTCGTTTCGCAACCAATCAGTTGATTGCACTATCTTAAAAAGAAACATTTATCGAAGACACTCCTAAAATCAGACTACAGAGAAACTGTATAGAAATGTGTTAAGAAATTTAATTTAAAAAAATAACCGAAAAAAATTAAAATTCGGCTACATTTTATCTAAAGCTTGACGCGGCCCTGAATTATAGACGAAATTTTAACCCAAATTTAAAAAGAGGCGTTCTTTGATCTGACTGGTTATTGAGATAGAATTGAAAAGCTTTCAAGAGTCAAAGTACTTGTTTCCTTCATAGAAGTCATCATTAAAAAATAATCGCTCCTTAATTTCCTGAAACCATTTTGTTTGAAATCAGTTTGGCAAAATACATCATGGAAAGGTTTATGAAGAGAAAATCATTGACTTCTCTGCCACAGGAAGTGATGAAAATAAAAGCAATTAATCTTAGAGAGGCTAAACAAAAAGGTGATGTCAAACGAGACGAAGCTAACAAAATTGTTCATAAACCTTTGATTGAGGTCAGCAAATCTATTTCCTTTGAAAGGAAGGCTTAGTTTCACCGCCGTTATAAACGGCCATTATGTCTACGATTAACATTTTTGAGTATTCAAATCTATAATTCCTAAAGTTTTATTCATACATGTACAGATAGAGAAAAAGCGGTAGTTTCTTGGGAAAAGAAAATCTTATGAATAACAAAAAAATCTTACAGCTTCAATTTGTCGAGAAAAACTTTAAAATCTTGAACTAGAAAGCGTACAGTTAGAAGCGGCAAAAACGTATCTGACAAAAAGTTTTTTAAGATAATGCAATTATGCAACGAAACTGAACCAAAAACTAGAAAAAGTTATTAGTTTAGTTCATTTAAGGTTAGATTCCAAATGGAAATGCGAAATAACACCGAGAAAAGAATTTATATCAGAAAAACGGCTTCCTAAAACTCGCTTGTTACTTTATCCTTAATCAAAAATGCAGGAATTATTACTGACTACAAAATGTTTAATTTGTTGAAACCTAGCATAAGCAGGATTTTATTAACAAGAGTTTTATTGGCTTTTACTCCCGGCCAGCACAGTATACTCGACAGTTTGAATTGCCGGATTCTGACTTCCGCCTGAAGGAATACTTGCATCAACTAAGGTTCTGACTTCTGAAGGAATACTTGCATCAACTAATTCTTCAGACTTTAAAAAATTGTTCTTTAAATTTCAAGTTGAAAAAGAATATGTAAAGTGAGCAAATGTGACACTAACTAAAGCAGTGATTACAAAGTATTACAAGAACGACATTATCAATTACTATGAACAGTCGCTTCAACTTTATTAATGTCCAATTACGAGAGCGAAATCTCAAATGAAAATTAAGCTCTTATCATATGCTTTAGCCGGAATAACTGCGACTTTGAATTCGGTGACAGTTTCCAAACCATTAAAAAGATATTTTTACAATTTACACATGGAAAATTCAAATAATACTGAATTTATTGGGCATTGAAAAGACTGAAACTGGTCTTCGTCATTTCGATTGGCAATGAGAATATTTAAGCACTAACAAGTAACCTCGACAGAAATCCAAGCCAATTCATTAAGCCGCTAAGCGATTTTTTTATAATAACCAGTTCATTGTTCCTATGTTTTGGTGACTTTAGCCTCCATTCGTTATTTCTGCAAGCGGTTTTATTGGAGAAAAAAATAATGTAGATGTAAGACTTTTTATTACATGGCAAGTCAAATTTCCAGGGCCAATAACCAAACCCAGCACGCTGATTGGCTCAAAATCGGTCCAATAACTTCCTATACAAGACCGGGAAGTTATTGGACCGATTTCTCGCTAACGCGAGCGCGCGTTTGTTCTCTTTCACTGATCTAAGACTGAAGCCATGTAATAAATATCTTAATAATCTCGTTTGCTCGGTCTGTTCTGGGAAATATTTGCCCTCGGTCTTTCGTACAAACCTCGCTACGCTCGATCTGTACAGTCAAAGACCTCGGGCAAATATTTTCCCGGACAGACCTTGCACTCGGTTATTAAGATATATGGAAAATGAAATGCCTCGTCCCATACATAGTTTGTACGGGCTGAATTTAGAGGCCAGATACCTTGATTGTTTGTCGAACAGTCTTTTTGGCGCAGATTACATTAAATCATTTTGTGTCAGTTAACGTTTACAAAATAAGTTTCACTTTCAGTTAATTTTCTTTCAGAAAAACGTAGGCCTAGATATCGAATCTTAGCCTGAGTTTGTTCTTAAACTGTTTTGAAATTTTGGCAAAATTGAATCTCCTTGTTCTTATAAAGTTGCTCTTTTAAAAAATCGTGTACACTCTTTTTTTTTTATAAGAACGTCGAATTTTTCGACTGAGGCTAACCGTTCTTAAATATTTTCTGTATATCAGCCTAAAATGTTCTTAAACATGTTCTTAAAATATCTTTACTGATTTTAGACAATATAAATAATACATGTACCGTATGTGGCACATTTGTGTATACATTGAATTGTACATGTACTTTCTTGCCATTTTGTCTCAAGAGATATACCGGAAAGA
>JAOBYJ020145775.1:0-17774 GCA_025403565.2 Palythoa heliodiscus | reverse complement strand
GGAGCCTCCCCATATCACCGCCAACCAACCCATCCCCGTTTAGTTAGTTTATCGCCAACCGTTACTACTCGGGTAAGGTTATGTTATGCGAGAGGTGTCAGAGGTGATAACGACGGTCTTCCGACTCTTGGTGTATCCTGGTAGTACTAACTTTAAGCATCCCACTGTGCTACATAGGTTTCTACTGAATCAACGTCTCTTTAATACAGTGTTTCGGTGTGTAAAGGTTGATAAACTAATTCAGGGGCGTAGCTAGGAAGGGGAGGGGGGGGGTCCTGCGGTGCCCATGACCCCCTTCCCCTTCCTCCTACATACTTTTTGTAAGTCTTTTTTAAGCGAACAACCTACAATAGGGGGCGAAAACGACATGCAAAAGTTATTTTTCCACCTAAAACGTCTAGGAAGGTGTTTTTTAGCATTAATTCCAAGATTCCAACAGTAGCGAGCTAGGGTTTGGAAATGTTATTCTCCTTTGGTTAGTTTTACTTCCCTCCTCCTTCCCATTGTGGAAAATTGCCCCACCCCCACCCCCTTCCGCCAAGTACAAGATCACCTTATCCGCAGGTTGTTGGTTTCAAGTGCTGGCTGATAATCAGTAGTGTCGGTGGGACGCGTCTTTCTAAACATAAATGACCACCAAATTTGAGTTGTTCTTCAGAACACTTATCGATGTGCACAAGGTGAGTCTTTTAGAGACAAAAATGTTTCAAGAAAGCGGTTCCCTTTGTGAATCAATTAAGATTTGTTTTGAGGTTTTCTTTGTAGTGAAAGCAAATCATCTTCAATAACTCATTCGAGCGACATTGCAAGTACAAATAAAGTAGTAAAGGCTGTTGGTTGGTTGTTTCGAAGCAAAGTATGCTAACATTTCCATGATTGCTAACGATGACTTACAATGTTTTCCTTTGCTATTGCTTGTAGTAGAAGCGGATACAGTATTAGTCGTACAATGGTCAAACGTAAGCAACTTCTTTAATTTTTTTCTCTCGTGCTGAAGAAGTTGCCTATTTTTTTATTCCTCCTGCCAAACTTACTATAACAGCTCTATCATCCAGGTTAAATGGTTAACTGTCAATCGACATAACATGGGAGATATCGGCCTTTCGATTTACAGTAAATTTATGTGTCTCAAAAGTGTCCCGGAAGTACACTACAACTTTTCGCTCATTCATGATCAAAACTTTTTATTTTAGTGACGTATTCGACATAGAACGTGAGCGCAAAGATAGCTCTTTAAGGCGGTATTAATGGTTTTTGGTAAAAGATTAAGATAAGCTGGAAGGATGGATGATAAGAAGTCCTTCGATCCGCCATATTGGCTCCCTTTCGAAGCCGACCGAAACCAGCCATGTTTAGAACTCCCAAAATATAGTGACTCTTAATATTAGAAACATTTTGGATATTCCTGTTTGCGTCCAAACAGCGTGTGACTGGTTAAATACTAGAAAATGCTACTCCGTTTCTCCTCAGCGACTGAAAATCAAGTGCTAAGAACAGTTCGTGATACTAGTAAACGTTCTATCTTCAGAATCGCAAGTGCGTATAGCTATCGTCAGTATTTACTGCACAACTGTAAAGCATCCTTTGTGCGCTCTGACTGGCTGATTAACACACATATAATGATTAAGCAGCTTACCTTTAAAACTTCTTCAATCTCCATTCTTTTGTCCCATCCGTGGGCCACCACAGCTCTATAGACGTCAATAATCATCGTTGGGAACTTGTTAAACAACTCCCGGTCTCTCAGAATTAGTTTCTGGACTTGTGGTGTACGATTTTGATCAGACGCATGCGCATAACAGTTGCGCACAAACCGCACCAGCTCCACAGCAGAATATGTATCGTAATATCTACGGAAACTTGGGCCAGAATTCGTCATCTCCACATAAACGGCTGGAATTACATTCTCCCAACCGATGGTGACCTCGTGTTGTTTCCCTAAGGTGTTCTCCAAATCTTGTTCTACAGTTGAAATTGTAGCCGCACTGCTCCTCTGGCGCTTAATCTCGGGTTGATTGGCGACGGCTACAACAAATTCTTTCCCTTTCGCTTCTGACCAAAAAAAGGGATGGCATAAAGTGTTAGCTGCTTTCGGTCGCTCACTTTGTTTCCTACGAATCATTGTCTTGAGTAGGTCTAGAGCCTCGGGAGTTAAATCTTTGTGCAAATATGGTTCGTATTTCAAAATAGCTAGCTCAGTTTCGTTCTGTTTCGCAAAGGAACCTCTTAGTGTTGTTGAAAAAGGATTGGCAAACGGATGTCGTTTGTCAGCCAGAAGAAAATGTAAGACGAGACCACACGAAAACATGTCTGATGCCTCCGAGTGT
This sequence comes from Palythoa heliodiscus, assembly GCA_025403565.2. Taxonomy (NCBI): domain Eukaryota; kingdom Metazoa; phylum Cnidaria; class Anthozoa; order Zoantharia; family Sphenopidae; genus Palythoa; species Palythoa heliodiscus. The sequence continues at coordinate 15,447 of JAOBYJ020145775.1, read as the reverse complement.
TTGACTGCACCAGTTGCATGCAGAAGCTCAGGTGCCATCCAACATCTGGTACCAGCCGCAGTGTAAATTACACTCAAGGTGTTTGATGTGGCGTTGTTAGCAGGTTTGCTGCTCAAACCAAAGTCAGCAAGTTTCAAACAGATTCTCGGATATAACTTGTATAGGATATTTCCAGGCTTTATATCGCGATGTAAAACTTTTTTTTGATGCAAGAAACTAAGACCTTTCATCACATCACGACAAAGTGTGACATTATTGGAAGCATCTCTCTCTTCTGAATTCAAGTAGTCAGTGAGCGTCCCTTCCATTAAGTCCAAAATCAAGAAAACGAAATTATTGTCCTCGTGGTGGCAAAGATAGCGCACAACTTCTCCACAGTCCTGTATAATAGTTAGATTAGAAATTTCTCTTCGGTCTTGTGGGCGAGTCAATCTGTGTTTTTCAATTCGTTTCACGGCAATTTCTCTTCCATCTCTAGCATCAACACCAGCAAACACGTGCCCAAAAGACCCCGATCCAATTGGCTTTTGGTGATAATAGAAACACTCCACTTGCATAGAGTTCTGATTTCGCACCACCTGTCCTATCACCTGTCGGTGATTTTTTGATTTTGGGTCAGACCACTTGAGCAGCTGAGGAATAGCAGTGACGTCAATTGGCTTTTTCAGAAGTTCAGACAACTCTGATACGCCTTCAGCAATATCGTAACAAGATACACCGCTGCTGTCTTTAAGAGTTGGATTAGCACAATAGGCAAGTAGGCGACTGACCGTCCAATAAAGCATTGTTGTTACTTGATTTTCCTTGTCGCCATTGACGTTAGAAATCCTTTCACAGACAAGGTGCAAAGGAGTCTGTTTTGTTGCATTAAGGCAATTAACTTTCACACCAGATTTGAGCAAATTGTCTATCGTTGGTTGAAATTCATCTCTTCCTTCTGCACAAATTATGTGCAAAATAGTATCCCCGTTAGTATGTTTCGAGTCTGAAACTGATGCTTTCGTTTGAAAAGCAATCAACGCGTTAGCCAATTGGAAATTGTTTCTATCAATGAGAAGTTTCAGTACCGACTCACCTTTGTTGTTAGTTATCCAAGGGTCCATACCGTTTTCAGAAAGTTTCTGCCATTCCTGCATCACGATATTTTCACAGCCGGGCGTTTTTGTTTCTGAAAAGAAACCATCATAAAAGTTAAGAGTGGATTTTTCACCACGTTTTGCTCCTGTGAGTAACGGAGTGTCCCCGTTAGGTTCCTGTTTAACATTTGGCCATGCACCATGTTTTAAAAGGACGTTTGTTGCTGTCCAAGAGGTGGCCAAATGGAGAGGCGTTTGATCTCGGTAATTTCTTGCATTCACTTGCGCTCCCATCTTAATTAAGCGTTCTCCAAACTCTTTTATCCGTTGCCCGCAATTAAAATGGGCCATAGCCCAAAAGTGGAGAGGAGAATTCCCATTATTATCTATGGTTTTTAAAACAACATCAAGGCTACAGCCAGAACTGTCGGGGATATCTAATGTTTCAGCGAAACAAAATTTAGCGGCAGCATGAAAATATGGTTCGCCCTTATAATTTAAAACCAATGGATTAGACTTAATTTTCTGACAGATGTACCGAAATATATCCTTATCGCTATGATTGAAAGCATTTATGAGAGGACTGAGACCAGACTTATTCTTAATAAAAAAATCAGCGTTAAAACTTAGCAGCTGAACTGCAGTCTCTTTACTGTTTTTCATAGTGGCGAAAAGGAGAGGAGTGTTACCATACTTGTCCGTTGCATTGACATCAGCCAAACGTTGTATCAGCTCAGCTGCAGTCTCTTTGCTGTTGTTCCTAGTGGCCAACAGGAGAGGAGTATCATTGTCATCGTCTACTGCATTGACATCAGCCCCACCTTGTATCAATTCAGCTGCAGTCTCTTTACTGTTGTTCCTAGTGGCCAAGAGGAGAGGAGTATCACCGTCATTGTCTATTGCATTGACATCAGCCCCACCTTGTATCAATTCAGCTGCAGTCTCTTTACTGTTGTTCCTAGTGGCCAAGAGGAGAGGAGTATCACCGTCATTGTCTATTGCATTGACATCAGCCCCACCTTGTATCAATTCAGCTGCAGTCTCTTTACTGTTGTTCCTAGTGGCCAAGAGAAGAGGAGTATCACCGTCTTTGTTGACTGCATTGACGTCAGCCCCATGTTGTATCAGCTCAGCTGCAGTCTCTTTACTGTTGTTCCAAGAGGACATGTGGAGAGGACTATTACCGTCATTGTTTACTGCATTGACATCAGCCCCACGTTGTATCAGTTCAGCCGCAGTTTCTTTACTGTTTTTTCTAGTGGCCCAGAGGAGAGGAGTATAACCGTCTTTGTCTACTGCATTAACATCAGCCTCACGTTGTATCAGTTCAGCCGCAGTTTCTTTACTGTTGTTTCTAGTGGCCCAGAGGAGAGGAGTATCACCGTCTTTGTCTACTGCATTAACAACAGCCCCACGTTGTATCAGTTCAGCCGCAGTCTTTTTGTTGTTGTTTCTAGTGGCCAAGAGGAGAGGAGTATCACCGTCTTTGTCTACTGCATTAACATCAGCTCCACGTTGAATCAGTTCAGCCGCAGTCTCTTTACTGTTGTTTCTAGTGGCCAAGAGGAGAGGAGTATCACCGTCTTTGTCTACTGCATTAACATTAGCCCCACGTTGTATCAGTTTAACTACAATCTCTTTATTGTTGTTCCTAGTGGCCAAGAGGAGAGGAGTGACACCATTCTTGTTTGCTGCATTGACATGCGCTCCATGTTCTATCAGATCAGCCGAAATCTTTATACTATTATTTATAATGGCCAAGAGGAGTGGAGTGACACCGTCCTTGTTTACTGCATTGACATTCGCCCCACCTTGTATCAGTTCAGCTGCAGTCTCTTTACTGTTTTTCAAAGAGGCCCAATGGAGATAAGTATTGCCGTCCTGGTCTGTTGCATTGACATCAGCCCCAGGTTGTGTCATTTTAGTGGCCTTTACTCTCTTCGTTGGGGTATCCCAAAGAAAACTAGTGTTGTCTCTAAGAAGGATTCTGTCAACCTGTGCCACAAACAGAGGTAGAATTATGATGTAGCGGATAGAGAAACAAATATTAAGGAAAATATAATAGTATCAGTAATAGTAATTTATTTTTAACTGTCGATTGTGTGATGCAGGGTTCATGGCAGGGCGGAGAGGGAACGTGAATCATTGACGAACCAAGGCTCCATACCCCGCGCGGCCTTCACACGTTCAGTGGTCATTCACCCTGTGTGGGGTGTTCAACAAACTTAATTACTTGAACATCAATTGCAACATAAACAAGACGCTACATAGCAGCCTTACTCGTGCCGTGTTGCAATAATACACATCATTTTCGTAAGTCTTTGTTAGATTCATACTTTGTATAAATATATATTTCACTTTCACTCCGTACAAACTTGCACCCAATCCTTCGAAAAATTACTTAATTGTAGCATCTCAGTACTACTGCGACTATAAAGATTTTTACCTATCATTTCTAATCAAATCTGATGAAAATACAATACAAGCTCAAGAAAAGTTTTTGGTAATGGCAAGCTTTTAATAGAAAGCCCACATTATTGAAACAACTGAGGCTGGAGGACCTTAAAAAGTACATCACAGGCAAAAAGTAGCTCAAGTCAGAAATACAATACTTACGATTATCGGATAAAATATCTCATACTTTTAAGTTCAAAATACATTTGAATAGCTTAGGGGAAATTTCTTGTTATACATGGGGCAACCAGCAATTGTTTTTTAGTCGTCCCTCAAAAGTTGAGGTCGTCCTAAAAACAATAAGCTCTACCGTGTTTAGAAAAACCCATTTAAATGTATTAAAAACTAATTAGCTTTTGCTTAAAACAGCCTAGGAAGTAGCCGTGGTTACACGAGCCGTTTTACCCACGGGTAAGTGGCCTTTACCCATGGGCAAAAAAAATATGTGTGTAACCGCCTTCACCGAGGCTAAATTACCCTCGGGCAGTTTCTATAGATACGTCAAAGAGAACAAAGAAATAACCCATGACTGTAACCGAACCGAACTAGCGTGGTTAACAGCAACCCGAGGCGGACTGAGCCAATCACATAGCAGGAAAAAGTTAATACGTGTTAAACGGCAAGTTCAATAGACCCTTTTCACGCCAGTGTGACATTGATAAATATTCCGTTTTTTAAAAAACGACATCATCATCAAATTTGTCACATCAATAATAGTAAAAAAGGCAAAGTTTCGATGAGATTGGCCAAAAAATTGGCGAAGATGTGAATATTTGAAGCTAAATATTTTTTGCAGAATTTTTGCAAGAAAATGTATGTGTTTAGCATGATAACGAGACTTGAAGGGCATTGCACCATACATTTCTTTGTAAAATTTCCTAGTCTTGAAAATCATTTACTCTGCTAATTTAAGGGCTAATATATTTATTTGCAGTTTTACTAATATAGATGTAACAAATTTGATAGTAAATTCCTTTTTCCAATAAATCAAACTTTTCGCTGTGTGACGCTATAGCTAAGTCTGAAAAGAATCCATTGAAATATCGTCAGTGTAAAACCATTGCTTTTCACTTGAAATTGCTACGGAAGCAAGTATGTGCTAACAGCCAAAAAATACTCATCCTTTTTTAAACGGTATAAAATGAAGAAAGCTTCACTTGAATGTAGCACGGCTTGATTTGTGTCAGGAAACAAAGACAAAGATTTTGCTCCTAACACCTTATGAAATTAAACTCTATAATTATCAAGAGGTTGGTTATAGTCGTCCAAAGGATGACTAAACGATTATTATTGGTTGCCGCACGAGAATTCTTGTCGTTTCTGACGACCGGACGACCGTAAAGTTCGATCACTGCGAACCTAATACCTAATTTGGGTCGACCCATAATAATTAAGTTCGACAGTTGATTCAGACGTCGAACCTAATGCAGTCGAACCAAAATTAAAGGCCGAACAGAAAAATTGGGATTGTGGTAAAAAGATTGCTAATTTAATATATGCATAATGTATGTATTAAGTTCGGCACATGTGAAGAGCGACGTATGTCAAAATGAGGAACAATATAAATAAGTTGATCTTCCGCACAGACCTTCTTAGTTTTTTTAGTTATTTTGAACACCTTTTCTCCATACCATTTGTATTTACACGAAATTTCTATTCCCACCATTATAGATTTAATGCCTCTTTTACAAACAAACCTCCCTTTGAATATAAGCTTCCCTTCACACTGAATCTAACGCCACCCAAAAATGCTTACGAGCGAATATAAGCACAACGCTTAATATTCAGGATTTTACCGTATTTCTAGTACAGCTGTAGTACTAGTGTAGTAATGAAAATATCTATAAAGACAGAACTAGACTATGAAATACATACTGATAAAAATCATTTGTACAAAATGAGTAGAATACCTTTGGGAATGACGCTGACGTACATGAAGTCGAACCTCGCTCAACTTCCGTTTGATCGTTTCAGAGAGCTGCAGTCGATATCAACAAAATCCAGCATAAAAACGAAATCGCCATCCGGATTACGATGAGCTTCAGTTCATTTCCAGTGATCCTGAAGGCTTCGTCTACAAGGTTCACGAATCAAGGCACCGAGAAAATAGGCTGCACGTAAGAGCAGCTATATTTAGTTAATTAGTATAGTTTGACAGCAAACTTAATATTCCGAGGAGGATTGGGGCGGAAGAAAAAAGGTAGGAAGTTATATGAGCGCGGCAACTCAGAAGAAAGTCAAATTAAACTGAACAAAACTCGCTCAAACTCAGCCTCGGGATATTATAGGGATTCATAAACACGCCATGGAAGTTGCGATTTTGGGTAAGAAATTTATGTTTTATTAAATCCATATAAAGTCCCATATATTTACTGTAAATCAATTGTAATATAGAGCTTGGGCTACCTGTGGGTCTGTTAGCATGTGGTGCGTGAAGATAAAAAAGAGAGCTCGCCATAAAAGTTCCAATCGATCAATGAAGAAAAAAATATAACCTCAAAAGTCGCAATTAAGAAAACAAAACAATGAAAATGAAAAAAAATTGCCGTAAAATTCGCTATGAAAAACAAATCGCCTTAAAAGTCGCAACTGAAGAAAGAAAAAAGCAATGGCACTTCTGAGCCACCGTACGAACGGTTTGCTATTCCTGCTGTTTTCCTTGATTATTTTACAATGCATGGTGGTTGAATGTGTTCTACCCAAAGATTTGCTTAATCCAGCGAGTGAGTGCGCGTGTGTGGTCTCGTGTGTGATTTAGTTTGCTTGCGTAACTAGAAGTCATTATTCAATCCAAGAGGTTAAAATATACCGATAAAAACTCGTAGAGATTATTACATGGTACCAGTAGTGAACCAAAATGGCTCTCAGTGGAGTGGAAGTACTAAAAATGAATTGGGACGGCGACACCCATCCCCCCGATTCTAGATTCAACCCATGTGATGCGGCTGACGCTCTTCAAATTGAGGCCGCAGTGGTAAACAAGCCGCCATATTTGAGGAGCAAGGAATGTGGCTCACACACATTCATCAGTCTCATCTGGAAAGCTTCATTTTCTTTTTATTACACTTTCTAGTGGATTCTGCCACAATTTGTGCCTCCCAGTTCATTGAGCTTTGTATCATGTGTTTTCACTCTTCATGGGGTGTTATGTTGTCCTTTTCAGCTGAAGTTGCTTATCTCCGGTTCCCGTAGCGTTAAGTGCATGAGAGTCATTGACTCCCCCTGGACGGGACACTCATTCGGTGTAGGTTAACCCCCAGCAGAAGCTGGTACTCATTTTACCAACCTCGAAAGGATGGAAAGCTGAGTCAACTTTGGCGGGAAAAGAAGGCAAAGTGGGGTCTAGACCCGGGACCTTGTGAGTTGAAAATCACGCCAACCACGCCGCCGTGCGTTTGATGGGAGACTCCCGCATTTGGAGCTCTTCTGTCATCTCCCGCCCGCATTAGCGAAAGTTGGATTCAGAATAGAAGAAAACTGGTGTTCGTTTTTAATAGGCATATTTTGAGCTTTTCATAGGCTCTAATAGCTCTGGCGGCCAGGGGTGATCACAGCGAAATGAAAACAAAACCAAACAGTCAGTTTGCATTTGTTAATGGATTTAGCCAAAACATCATAAGCAAGAAACAAATATCGTTAAAGACTGCCAAAACGAAACTCTTCGAAAGCTCCTCGTAGCCCTAACCCCAACCCTAGCTAACCCTAACCCTAACCCTAGCTAACCCTAACCCTAGCTAACCCTAAGGTCATTCACACTTACCTTACATAGCGGACTCTAACCATAACTGCCGTACCCTAGACCTACGTAAGGCACTGCACGACCAATTAGTTTTTCCTAACAATACCTAGGTAAAGCTCATCGTAACCCCGGCTATGGACATCTTTGACCAAGTTTGGCCAAATATATATCTAGCTATATCTTGCTAAATATTGACTGCGCGTACACTCAAACCTCACATATGATATCAGAATACTAGAAGCAATCATTGTATGTAGTTTCCTGCCAAAGTATATGGGATGACATTTTTCACCTCGCCCCGGCTATAGTTAAATTTGACCAAATTAGGCCAAACACAAAACTAGGTATATCTTGCGAGATACTGATTGTTTTCCGTTCAAACTTCCCAGAGTGTACCAAAGTACAAGTTACAATCATTTTGTCTAGTTTCCAGCCAAAGTAATCGGGATGGCATTTTCACCCCACCCTGGCTATGGGGAAACTCGACCAAGTTTGGCCAAATACATATCTAGCTATATCTTGCCATATATTGATTTTAGTACACTCAAACTTCACATATGATATCAGAATACTAGAAGCAATCATTTTATATAGTTTCTTGCCAAAGTGTTCGGGATGGCATTTTCACCCTATCCCGGCTATGGACAAATTTGACCACGGGGGCTCAGGGTTTGGCTTAGGGTTGCGGGGAGCGTTACCTATATATTGTTAGGGAAAATTCACTGGTCCTACAGTGCATTAGGTAGGTCTAGGGTACGGCAATAATGGTTTAAGTCCGCTATGTAAGGTTTTGTAAATGACCTTAGGGGGGCGCTAGGGTTTGGCTTAGGGTTAGGGTTAGGGTTGCGGGGAGCGTTACCTAGGTATTGTTAGGAAAAATTAACTGGTCCTACAGTGCACTAGGCAGGTGATAGCATGGGTGATAGTATGGGTTATAGCACGGACTATAGTTAACAACTATCCCCCGAAGGGGAGGTGAATAGTGGTGGATGCATACCGAGACACGAGGCGTGCACTGTAGCATGGACAATGGCATGGACTATAGCATGGATTGTAGCATGGATTAAAACATGAACTATAGCATGGACTATAGCATGGACTATAGCATGGACTATAGTATGGGCTATAGCATGGACTATAGCATGAGTTATAGTCTGGGTTAAAGCACGGACTATAGCATGCACTATAGCATGGGTTATACTATACGTTATAGCATGGACTGTAGCATGGACTGTAGCATGGATTATAGCATGGACTATAGCATGGACTATAGCATGAGTTGTAATATGGGTTAAAGCACGGACTTTAGCATGCACTATAGCATGGGTTATACTATACGTTATAGCATGGACTGTAGCATGGACTGTAGCATGGATTATAGCATGGACTATAGCACGGACTATAGCATGAGTTATAGTATGGGTTAAAGCATGGACTTTAGCATGCACTATAGCATGGGTTATACTATACGTTATAGCATGGACTGTAGCATGGATTATAGCATGGACTATAGTATGCGTTAAAGCTGGGACTATAGCACGGCTTATAGTATGCGGTATAGCATGGACTGTAGCATGGATTATGGCATAAGTTATAGTATGGGTTATAGCATGGACTAGAACATGAACTATAGCGTGGAATATAAAATGGGTTATAGCATGGACTATAGCATGGACTATAACGTGGGTTATAGCAACGACTATAGCAAGAACTATAGGATGGGTTATAGTATGTGTTCAAGCATGGACTATAGCGTGGATTATAGTTCGGGGCTATAGCATGGACTATAGCATGGACTATAGCATGGGTTGTAGCATGGACTATAGCATGGATTATAGCATGCACTATAGCAAGGATTATAGCATCGACTATAGCATGGTTTATAGAATGGATTATTGCATGGACTGTAGCATGGACTGTAGCATGGGTTATAGTATGGGTTATAGCATGGACTATAGCATGGGTTATAGCATGGCCTATAGCATGGACTATAGCATGGGTTATAGCTAGGGTTTATTTGTGGGTTATAGCATGGACTATATCATGGGTTATAATATGGGTTATAGCATGGACTATAGCAAGGACTATAGTATTGTTTATAGTATGGACGTTAGCACGGTTTATGATATAAGTTATAGCAACGACTTTAGCTTGGACTTTAGCATGGACTATAGCGCGGCTATTAGCATGAGTTATAGTATGGGTTATAGCATGGACTATAGCATGAGTTATAGCATGGGTTTTAATATGGGTTATAGCAAGGACTACAGCATGGACTGAGGCATGGAGTATAGCATGGACTATAGCATGGATTATAGCATGGGTTGTTGTATGGGTTATAGCATGGACTATAGCATGGGCTCTAGCATGGACGTTAGCATGGACTTAAACATGAACTATAGCATGGACTATAGCACGGATTATAGTATGGACTATAGCATGGACTATAGCATGCGTTATAGTTTGGGTTATAACATGGACTATAGCATGGGTTATAGCATGGACTATAGCATGGGTTATAGCATGGCGTATAGCATGGGTTATAGTATTGACTATAGCATGAGTTGCAGCATGGACTATAGCATGGACTTTAGCATGGGTTATAAAATGGATAATAGCATGGACTAAAGCATGGGGTATAGTATTTGTTATAGCATGGACTATAACGCGGATTATAGCATAGACTATAGCATGGATAATAACATGGACTATAGCATGGGTTATAGTTTTTTTTATAGCATGGAGTATATATAGCATGGACTATAGCATTGGCCATAGCATGGACTGTACCATAGCTTATGGTATTAACTATTGCATGGGTTATAGCATGGGTTATAGTAAGGGTTATACCATGGACTCTAGCATGGGTTATAGTATGGGTTATAGCATAGAGTATAGCATGAACTATACCATGGACTATAGCATGGAATATAGCATAAACACTAGTATGATCTAGAGCATGGGTTATAGTCTGGGTTATAGCATTGACTATAGCATGGACTGTAGCACGGACTAAAGTTTGGACTATAGCATGGGTTATAGCATGGGCTATAGCATGGGTTATAGCATGGGTTATAGCATGGGTTATAGCATGGACTTCAGCATGGACCATAGCATGGACTTGAGCATGCACTATTGCATGTGCTATAATATGGCCTATAGTATGGCTTATAGCATGGGTTATAGCATGGGTTATAGTATGGGTTATAATATGGACTATAGCTTGGACTAAAGAAGGGGTTATAGTATAAGTTAAAGCATTGACTATAGCATGGACTAGAGCATGGACTATAACATTGGTTACAGTATGAGTTATAGCATGGACTATAGCATGGGTTATAGTATGGGTTATAGCATGGACTATAGCAAGGACTATAGCATTGGGTATAGTATGGGTTACAGCATGGACTTTAGCATGGATTATAATATAGGTTATAGCAAGGACTATAGCTTGGACTTTAGAATGGACTATAGCGCGGCTATTAGCATGGGTTATAGTATGGGTTATAACATGGACTAAAGCATGGGTTATAGCATGGGTTCTAATATGGGTTATAACATGGACTACAGCATGGACTAAGACATGGATTATAGCATGGACTATAGCATGGACTATAGCATGGGTTGTAGTATGGGTTATAGCATGGACTATAGCATGGCCTCTAGCATGGACGTTAGCATGGACTTAAACATGGACTATAGCATGGACTATAGCATCGACTATAGCACGGGTTATAGTATGGACTATAGAATGGACTATAGCATGCGTTATAGTATGGGTTATAACATGGACTATAGCATGGAATAAAGCATGGACTATAGCCTGGACTATAGCATAGGTTATAGTATGGGTTTTAGCATGGACTATAGCATGGGTCATAGTATGGGTTATAGCATGGACTGTAGCATGGACTACAGCTCGGACTAAAACATGAACTATAGTATGGACTATAACATGGACTATAGCATAGACTACAGCATGGACTATAGTATGGGTTATAGCATTGGCTATGTTATGGACTGTAGCATGAATTATAGCATGGGCTATAGCATGGGTTATATTACGGGTTATAGCATAGACTATAGCATGGATTATAGCATGGACTATAGCTTGAACTATAGCATGGACTATAGCATGGCTTATAGTATGGACTTTAGCATGGACTATAGCAGGGACCTTAGCATATAGCATGGACTATAGCATAGGTTATAGCATGGACTTTAGTGTGGACTATAGTATGGGGTATAGCATGGACTATAGCATCGACTATAGGATGGGTTATAGCTTGGATTGTAGCATGGGCTATAATAATGGTTACAGCATGGACTATAGCATGGACTAGAGCTTGGATTACAGCATGAGTCATAGCATGGACTATAACATGGACTACAGCTCGGACTATAACATGGACTATAGCATGGACTACAGCATGGACTATAGCCTGGAGCATAGCATGAAATATAGTATGGGTTATAGCTTGGAGTATAGCATGAACTATAGCATGGGTTAAAGCATGGACTCTAGCATGGGTTATAAAATGGATAATAGCATGGACTAAAGCATGGGTTATAGTATTTGTTATAGCATGTCTTATAACGCGGCTATTAACGCGGATTATAACATAGACTATAGCATGGATAATAGCATGGACTATAGCATGGGTTATAGTTTTTTTTATAGCATGGAGTATATATAGCATGGACTATAGCATTGACCATAGCATGGACATTATCATGGCTTACAGTATTGAGTATTGCATGGGTTTTAGCATGGATGATAGTAAGGGTTACACCATGGACTCTAGCATGGGTTATAGTATGGGTTATAGCATAGACTATAGCATGGACTATAGCATGGACTATAGCATGGAATATAGCATAGACACTAGTATGGAATATGGCATGGGTTATAGTATGGACTGTAGCATGGACTATAGAATGGGTTTTAGCAAGGATAATAGCATGGACTAAAGCATGGGTTATGGCATAGGTTATAGTATGTGTTTTAGCATGGACTATAGCATGAGTTATAGTATTGGTTATAGCATGGACTATAGCGTTGACTATAGTACCGGTTTTAGCATGCACTATAGCATGGGTTATAGTATGGGTTTGAGCTTGGTTTATGGCACGGACTCTAACAAAGACTATAGCATGGGTGATAGTTTGGGTTATAGCATGGACTATACCAACGATTATTACATGGATTTTAGCCTGGACTATAGCATTGACTGTAGCATGCGTTACAGCGTGGGTATAGCATGGGGTATAGTATGGGTTATAGTATGGACTATAGCATGGACTATAGCATGGGTTATAGATTGGGTTATAACATGGACTATAGCCTGAGTCATAGTATGGTTATAGCCTGGACTATAGCAGGGACTATAGCATGGACTATAGCATGGAATCTTGCATAGGCTATAGCGTGGACTATAGTAAGGGTTATAGCATGGACTAAAGCATGGACTATAGCATGAGTTATAGCATGGACTATAGGATGGGTTATAGTAGGGATTATAGCATGGACTATTGCATGGATTATTGCATGGATTATAGAATGGATTATAGCATGGACTATAACATAGCTTGTTGTATGAGTTCTAGCAAGGACTATACCATGGGTGATAATATGAGTTATAGCTTGGACTATAGCATGGGTCATAATATGGGTTATAGCATGTACCATATCATGTAATATAACAACGGTTATAGTATGGGTTATAAGATGGACTATAGCAAGGACTGTAGTATGGGTTATAGCATGGGCTATACCATGGGTTATAGTATGGGTTATAGCAAGGACTATAGCATGGGCTATAGCATGGGTTATAACATGGACTATAGCATGGGTTATAGTTTGGACTATAGCATGGGTTATAGAATGGACTCTAGCATGGACGTGAGCATGGTTTATAGTATGGACTATAGCAATAACTATAGCATCGACTATAGCATGGACTATAGCATGGACTAGCATGAAACATAGCATGGACTATGATATGGGTTAAAGTATGGATTATAGCATGGACTATAGTATGGGTTGTAGTATGGGTTAAAGCATGAACTATAACCTGCAATATAGCAAGGATTATAGCATGGACAAGAGCATGGAATATAACATGGACTACAAAACCCATGCTATAATTCATGCTATATTCCATGCGCTAAACCATGCTAAAGTCCATGCTGTAACCCATGGACTATAGCATGGGTTATAGCATGGACTATAGCATGGGATATAGCATGGACTATAAAATCCATGCTATAAACCAAGCTATACTCCATGCTATAAACCATGCTAAAGTCCATGCTATAACCCATGGACTATAGCATGGGTTATAGCATGGACTATAGCATGGACAATAGCATGGGTTATGGCATGGACTATAGCTTAGGTTATAGCATTGACATTAATATGGGTTATAGCATGGACTATAGCATTGGTTATAGCATGGACTATAGCATGGGTTATAGCATGGACTGTAGCATGGACTATAGCATGGACTATAGCATGGGTTATAGCATTGGTTATAGCATGAAATATAGCATGGACTATAGCATGGGTTGTAGCATGGATTATAGCATTTGTTATACCATGGACTGTAGCAGGGGTTATATCATGGACAATAGCATGGACATTAGCATGGACTATAGCATGGGTTTTAGCATGGACTATAGCATGGACTATAGCATGGGTTATACCATGGGTTACAGTATGGATTATAGGATGAACTAGATCATGGGTTATAGCATGGACTATAGCATGGGTTATAGCATGGATTATAGCATGGGTTCTAGCATGGACTGTAGCATGGGTTCTAGCATGGACTACAGCATTGGTTATAACATGGAGAATAGCACGGACTATAGCATGGGTTATAGCATGGACTATAGTATTGATTATAGCGTGAACTATAGCATGGACTGTAACTTGGGTTATAGCATGGACTATAGCCTGGACAATAGCATAGGTTATAGCATGGGTTATAGCATGGACTATAGCATGGACTATAGCATGGGTTATAGCATGGACTTTAGCATGGGTTATAGCATGGACTATAGCATGGATTGTAGCATGGGTTAGAGCATGGACTATAGCATGAGTTTTAGTAAGTACTATAGCATGGACTATAACACGGGTTATAGCACGGATTATAACATTGGCAATAAAATGGAATATAGCCTGGGGTATAACATAGACTATAGTATGGGTTATAGGATGGACTATAGCATGGGTTATAGCATGGACTATAGCATGGACTATAGCATGGGTTATAGCATGGAATATAGCATGGGTTATAGCATGGACTATAGCATGGATTGTAGCATGGGTAGAGCATGAATTTTAGCATTGGTTATACCATGGATTATAGCATGGACTATAGCATGGACTATAACATGGGTTATAGCATGGACTATAGTATGAGTTTTAGCATGGACTATAGCATGGACTATAACGTGGGTTATAGCATGGACTATGACATTGGTTATAGCATGGACTATAGCATGGATTATAGCATGGACTATAACATGGGTTATAGCATGGACAATAACATGGGTTATAGCATGGATTATAACATTGGCTATAGCATGGACTATAGCATGGGGTATAGCATAGACTATAGCATGGGTTATAGGATGGACTATAGCATGGATGATAGCATGGGCTTTAGCATGGATTATAGCATGGGTTTTAGCATGGACTATAGGATGAATATAGCATTGGTTATAGCATGCATTATAGCATGGACTATAGGAAGGGTTATAGTATGGAGTATAGCATGGGTTATAACATGGACTGTAGCATGGACTATAGCATGAGTTATAGCATGGGTTATAGTATGGACTATAGCATGGACTAGAGCATGAGTTATAGCTTGGACTTTGGCATGGGTTATAGCATGGACTATAGCATGGACAATAGCATGGGTTATATCATGGACTACAGCATGGACTGTACCATGGTTTATAGCATGGACTGTAGCACGGGTTATTGCATTGACTATACCATGGGTTATAGCATGGACTCTAGTATGGGTTATAGCATGGACTATAGCATGGGTATAGCATGGACTATAGCATGGACTATAACATGGACTATAGTTAACAACTATCCCCCGAAGGGGAGGTGAATAGTGGTGGATATATACCGAGGCGCGAAGCGACGAGGTATAT
>JAOBYJ020144711.1:0-17801 GCA_025403565.2 Palythoa heliodiscus | reverse complement strand
AAGCGTTACGTTTCGTTTTTTGTCAATAAAAACCGCTCACAGAAATAAGACAAATTTTAAAGTCTACAGGCTGAAGCAGCCAAAAAATAAGAACAATGAGCCTCGGCAAAATTGCCTCGTTCTTATAAATAAAATTGTGTTGGCTCTTTTCCTGGATTACGAGTGGTAATACGACATAGCAACTCTCAACTGATGAGCTAACTCAGAATACAGACCTTACTTTGTCAATGGTTCCAGTTTTCAGTCGCTGTTTCTCGGAAAATCGCATCGATTAAATTTTAAGAACTAGTAATAGTTCTCACTACGTTTGCCCCCTCACCGGTTTACATACATTTTTTACTCAATTATTTTGTGATGAACTTTGTAAAGTGATGTGAAATGGCCATTAGATGAACCTATGATCACATTGCGGCTGATTGCAGCCATGATGAAAAATTGGTACCCGATACGATAAAGAGCACCTATAGCAGTAGTTCAAATCAAGATTGTTTCACATACTTTTCCAATAATTTTGTTTACAAATACGGGGACTGCTATTATGCCATCTAATGCCACTCGGAGTTTGAGTCCTGCCTTCGCTAAAGGCTAGCTTCCATATATATAGTCGTAACGGGTCGTTTCAGATGGGCTCAGACGACCCTCGACAACCGAGACAACTAAATGGAAATATAACCGAGACCATCGCAAACGACTGAGGCGGCCCAAACGACCCAGATCGTCTCATTAGAATCGAGTTCTATCCGGGCGACCAAAAGTGACCCAGATACGAACGGAAAAGACTGAAACGACGAAATGGAAACTATCGGATACGACCCGAACGGACCGAAACGACCCAAAACCGGCCCTTTGTTGTCGGCCCCAGGCCTTCAAGCTATAGAACCGCGTTCCGAAACGACCAGTTTTATATGGCCGCAAACGACCATGTAGAAATCGCCGGTCGTATCGGGTCGTTTCAGGCATTTCGGTCTTTCAAGACTTGAAACGACCCGAAACGACCGTACGTAAACCAGCCTTTAGCAGTCGAGTTCTTACGACACTTACCAGTTGCTATTCTGTATCTAAACACGTGTCCAGCCGTTGCAAAATGTCTATTTTTGCTCATTATGACGATCTTTTCTATTGTACCCTGGAGGTAAACATTCCCCTCTTGTGATGTAACGGAAGTTGAAACGAGGATCTTAAAATGCAAGAAACATTTATCTCATTTGGAGTAAGTCAAGTGGCCTCTCAAGTGTGAAGAATGGGCGATTTTTGAAATTTTAACCACGCCCGGAATAACGACGTGATTTATGAAAACTCTCAAAAACTTGTGAAAACCCAAACAAAATCCCGTCTTCTACGTGCAAATAGGATAAATTTAGAAATTGCGCGTGTATGGAAACAGATTAGGAGTGCAGAATGTCCTAAGAAAACACGCATGTGATACAAAAACGCCTTAATAGATTTCAGGAGATAAAATTAAGTAAACAAACTGTTTTCTAACAAATTTGATCCATTAGAATAAATTACTCGATAATGTGGTTTATCTACTGCGATCTGGTGTTAGTCCCTTAAACAGGCCACCTCTTTGTGTTTAAAGGTTGCCGGAAATCTTGGAATGGCTAAGTTAATAGCCCTTCAGTTTGTTTTCTAAAAATTTGCATCACTCATATTAATCTTCAAATGTCCCGACTTTGGAAAACACAATCAAATCTTTTTTCTCACTTGAAAATGACACTTCAGTCTCATCTGAAGTAGCAGCTTTGCTTTCGGGAAGTATGCAATTTCAAGTCGAAGTTAAAAGTTCCCAGCCAATCAACAACAGCCGAAGCTAATTTACTTTCAGCTCAAGTTCACGAACCAATATTTTTCAAAGTAGACGCTTTTTAGTTATAAGAACCAGTAGATTTTGCTGATGCTTGTCGTTCTAATCTTGATAGACTTCAGCCTCAAATTTATTCTTAAATCGCTCTTACTACTTTGAGCGGTCTCAAACACACGTATGCAATAGTACCCAAAGATACAGGTGATGAAGAATTCATCGGTGATATAATGAATCAACTTGGAATTGGATAATGATTCCATAATAAGAAACTCCAGGAATCTTTATGTTGTTACTTTATTACGAAGTTGAATTACGAGTTTCAGTCTGGTTTCTATCTTTACATTTTACATTTTAGTTTCTATCTAAAATATTTTCCTAGTTGTCCAGCTCAGCCTGAGCTTATTCTGAAAGTTTGCTCAATGTCAGCCTCCTTGTTGTCATAAATTTGTTACTTGTTCTTATAAAAAAATGCGTGTAACTGCATGTCTCCCCGCTTCTACGAAAATATCATACGCTGAATAAATTTATTGTTATACTGTATGCCTCAAGCGAAAAGCAAAGACGATCTTCTCCTTGTATCTTGTTTGAGTTCTCCGCACAATGGCTTCTTCATTGTCCCTGAAGGCAACAGTCAAAAGAACTGAGAAACCACACTCATGAAACTTGCTTGCATAATTTGAGTTGGTGGCACGCCTTTTTTAAAAAAAAGAAGCAAAAGATTTTTGTCGTGGCTCTTTCTCTTAACTTTTTGCACAAATTGAGCCTCAAACGTTTCTTAAATTTTTCTAATTTCTAATAATACATACATATATACTTTATTTCACATCCCAACAGGGCTTTTCATGATCAGCGAAATATACTACATTACATTTAAAATTTCTATATATACTACATTTACTAGAAATAGTACATTACATTGTGTTTAAAATACAAATTAAATAGGAAAAATGCATATGTTAATAATAGAAGCTAATGCACAATAAATTTTAAATCTAGTAAAAAAGATGGGTAAGTGAATCGGAAAGATGGGTAAGTGAATCGGAAAGAGATACAAAATTAGTTGAGGGTAAAAAGCCAGTCACGGAGACTAGAGATTTCTTAAAGTGCGATACTGATTTACGAGATTTCGGGTCAGAAGGTACAGAGAGTTCCAAATAGTGACGGTTCTGTAGTGAAATGATCTCTGACCAGTAATAATCATAAATAAAATAATAATAATCATAAATGCCTTCAGAATTTCGAGTCTGTTCGAGTTGAGTCTTTTGAGTTTAATTTGCTTTTGACTTGAAGTCTTGCAACTAAACATTTTACTGAACCTACAGTGTAAAAACTTGCAGGAATATAAAAATAAATTCTTAAATTCTGTTTTCTTCATGTAAACGAAAAGCCATGTTTTATTGTAATTTACTCTGTCAATAAAAAATCATTTACATCTGAAGCGAAAGACCTTAAGCAACGAGGTTGGGAACGCTGACCACGACGGCTCACAAAAAAACATTTCTGGTTTTCTCTTTATTTTTAGCTTCGGGTTATTAGGGTTTTATTTTCTTCGCCTTGAAATTTGTTAGCAGAAAACAATTAAATGTTTCTCCTTGAAGATAAACCAATGCTGAGAACATTTTTGTTTTCACGTTCTCGTAGTCCCGAGACCTTTAAAAAAGTTCTTTTCACGTTCTGATTTGAGCGACAACGACGTGCAGGTGCTCAAGACGATACATTCCAACGTGCAGGTATTGTAATTACTACTGTTCCTCGCCGTCGTCGTCGGCGTCGCGGTCCTCATTGCTTTTCTCAAAGGAAACAGCACAACAGTCTGCCGGAGAATAATTTAATGCGTTTATGAGACGTTAAACGATTTTATAAAAACATTTTTTAGGAAAAACCGAAGAACAATCGAGACATGGCTTCAGAAGTAAATAAGATTTTTTATTCACAGAGCTCAAAACATCGCTTATGTTTCACAAATACAAAACTTATTTCGAGAGCTTCACACGAGAACTTAGTACGAGACTTCACACGAGAACTTGGTATGAGGCTTCACACGAAACCTAAGTGTGACGCTTCACACGAGAACTTAGTCGGCGAGGCCTCACACGAGAACTTAGTACGAGGCTTAACGCGAAAACTTTGTACGAGGCTTAACACGAGAACTTAGTACGAGACTTTAGTAACACGAGAGCTTATTACGAGGCTTAAAACGAGAACTTAGGTTCAATATAATTCAAATACTTAAAAAAACAGTTATTACTATATTTCGCAGATTTTGCGAATTCGAGTGCTGGCTCCTGCTTTTGCTTTCGACAGAAACAACACCAATAAAATAAAGAAGTTAAAGCCCAGTTCAAACGTCGAACTTCACATTTGCCGAATCTAATGCATATGAGCAAATTCTATTGTTATACCTTATTTGCATTAGATTCGGCAGACGTGAAGTTCGACGCTTGAACTAGGCCTAAGATTGCAAGACTGTGAGTGTGACACGGAACAAGATGCTTTATATTTCAAAAGAACAAAAGAAAGAATGTGCTCAAATCATTTCATGAGGATGTCAAAAGATAGCTGCTTTCTGGTCGTGGCATTGGGTCCACCTAAACTGTTCCAATTGTGGCATTGCACACAGTTTAGGTATCCTGCTGATGAACAATAATTGTTTTGCTATTCATTATATATATTATCAGTGACATATATAGTTCATGTCTGTTCAGGTTCGATACTGTTTTGTTCTAAAACTAACGCTTACATGACTGGTATTGTTCATCAGGTAATTTATGTGATCAATTTGTTCCGCTATTTCCAGGAAAAATATTTATTGTGTACACAAGCATTTAATATAGAGGAACAAAGATACCTTAGTGGTGGATGACTAATAATTTTCTAACTTAGTCCAATATCAAGTCTGGATAATCTTGGCGTGATGTGTGATATTTGCTTTCTTATTTGATTCTATGCAGCAATAAACAATAAAATTAAAACAATAACAGCAAACCTTCAGTTAAACATTAAATAAAAACTTACAGCTTGTGAGGTATTTTTAAATAAAAAAAAATTAAAAGTCTGAAACCAAATTAACGAGAAGACAAAACACAAACACAATTTTTGAAAGAATAATTTCCACGACTAGGCTTGGCTTTTCATTTTCGATTTGAAAAGAGATTTCGTCATGTTGAATCATGACACTGAAAAAAAAAATTCGTCATGTGTTGTATCAGTCACAGTGATTTACTCTGTGTAGTTTAAAAATCTCGATTTTTGTAGTTTAAACGACTAGTACGGGCCTTCACTTGACGTTAAGTTTGTTTAGGTATAAAGATAATTGGGAAAAAATTTTTGGAGTGTAGAGCAGCGGAAATTCCGCGAAATATAGGTTTTCTTTTATCATTGTCACAAGTTAACACGTGCGTCTTTTCCTATCAAATACTCAAATATATTAAAAATACACGGAAATTCGGTAAAAAGCAAACACTTGTATATAAAATTTTAAATATATATGCTATGATAAATTTGTAAAATTCTCAGACGCAAACATTTTTAAAGTATCGCTTTATTATATTTGATTTTATTGCCAAGTTAAAATATTTGGAGACTCGAAGAAGTAAAAAATATCTTTGTTATACGGCCAAAGAGAAAGTTTTTCAGTCCTAACTACATAGTTTATAAGAAAAATTATGCATTTTCAAAGCTGCTTTGATTTCTACAGCAAAAACAACCGATACAAATTCCAAACATTCCAGCAATTTGACAGAAGTTGAGGCAGAAGCCTGCCCAAGAATTACCGTCTATACTGATATCGGTATAAATATGGCTTAAGTCGAATAAACGCCATTGTCCAAATTTCAATATCACAGGAACTAACTTCAGCGAAATAATTTTAAAATTCAAATTAACTCAACATTATGAGAGACAATATATTCTTTGAGGGTACCGAAGAAAAATAATTTTGGTTGCATAGATATCTTAAAATAACAAAGCATACATTCCCGAAAGAAACTTAAAATACTGAGCGTCACGTAGATGGTGATGAGAGACTTTAGTTCGAGTTTTTAACTTTATGCTCAATATATTAAAACGCAATTTGCAGCATCGTTCATTTTAAGAAAAAAATTAGTATTCTTCACCACAGAAATTGTGTGAAACATAATCGCATTTTTGGCTTTTCAATCTCTAAAAATGAACACATGACACAAACGCGTCATCGATCCAACTTGCCCCTTGGTGACCCAGTGGGT
This sequence comes from Palythoa heliodiscus, assembly GCA_025403565.2. NCBI lineage: Eukaryota > Metazoa > Cnidaria > Anthozoa > Zoantharia > Sphenopidae > Palythoa > Palythoa heliodiscus. The sequence continues at coordinate 11,771 of JAOBYJ020144711.1, read as the reverse complement.
GTGATTCTAGTACCATAAAAGCACTGACTGTTTTATGAACGTGACAGCACTTAACGAGGCGAAAATGACAAGGATTAGTTGCCGTAAAAACAGGAAATGGACTTGGGCAGTTTGTAGTGAGAGCTCGGTGATCACTCGACCATTTCTTTGATGGATTGATCGCTTATTTAATGCGTCTCATGATATCTGAGATCACATATTTACGTCTATGTCCTCCTTCATAACACAGATATTATCCCCCAACCACAAACCGACAGAAACTAACGATTTTCCAAGAAAAGCTGTACATTTCTTGTATGTAATTGTTTATTTAAAGCAATATGGAGAAGTACAATTACTAAAAGTATGTCGTGTTTATACTCCTTTGAAATTTAAAATTTAGGAAACTAATGAGTGATGATGAAGCACCAAGGTTCGAGTTCGCACTCAGAATTCTGTTTCTTATCCATCTTCGTTTCTCTGCGCATCCTGAGATGTGATACCGCAATATCTAAAATTTTAAAAATGGCTAAAATAGAATGACAAATGGCGTTCAGATTTTCTAGTTACAAGAATAGTCCTCAAAGTAGAATGGTGTCCTGCACATTTTTATTTTTTAAAAAACTTAAAAAACATAGAAATATATAAGCTTATAGCTGTGGAGTAAACCGAAAAAGGAAGAGTCGTACGATCACTTCTGATATTCTATCTATTAAAGTTTTTGCAACTTGTTTGTTTGCATTAATATATACCACAAAAGCGGATTTACATTCTATTGTGAGTTTTGATTTAAAATGTGGTTTGCATAATCTTGAGATACAAAGGAAGTGCTTGTTAGAAGGCAGTCAATTTCTTGGCAGGTTTTTGTGGAGCGAGGTCTTTTATGGCAGATTCCATTGTTTCGCAACACATCGGGGCTAAAGCGTTCTAGCATTTGTATTTTAAATGAAAACCGCACCTTCCTATTGGCCAGCCAAAAATTAATCGCACTTCTGATTGGTTAATTCTAATAAGTTACGTGAGGGGGTATTTAAATATTCGCGCTTTGATGCAACTTTAGCTATTTTCAGAGTCGAACTTTGATGGCACAGGGATTATACAAGTTGTGTGTAAGACCTTGTCTTTCCTTCAGTTATTCGCTTCTCCTGAAGTATTCATCTTTAAGGATCAGCTAAGTTCCTGTTAAAGGTAAGGCTGGGATTTATTGTACATTATTCAAGCTGCAAAGCTGGCCTTGTGGTTTAGTTAAGACCAGCCGTACAACGATCTTTTGTGTTGGAAATTCCTCGATTCTTTCTGCAGCGAGTTCTCGTTCGGTCATTTCTCGACCGTTCTCCATCTTCCAGGTAAACATGTTTAGTAGTGCCAAGGTTTAGTGTTTAACTTCGGGTAGTTTTTGGTGCAAAATTAGAAGCAAAACGTGGAATTTTTGGACTTCTTCGTTGAAGTGTCGCGGTTGAAACTTGCCGTGACACAAATTGTGAGTGAGTGGCAGATACTTGTAGGTTGTAGTTGAATTTCTCCACCGTTTCATGATACGACTCGGAAAGAATTAAGAGCTACAGTAGAATCAAATTTGAACCTTAACCTAATTCGATGATCAGTTTTTTCTTTGATGGCGAACTAATACATATTCAGGAAAGCAAAAATGTCGAGTGTTTCTTCTAGCTTTAAGAATTTATTGCATTTGCCCAGGCAAGACTGGAAATTTAGGGATTCCCCGATTCTCAGCATCAAAATGCAATACCAACGTCGGGAAAAGCGGATTAGCGACGAGATTCTGTTGTAGAATAATTTTTAAGACCTTCACACCAAGACGAAAATTCTAATTTGGTAATTGTTATTACGTTGAAATCTGTGAGGCGTTAAAGACAGAGATGAAACTTTGAAGTAGTTGTTTGATCTCTCTTGGAACTGTCTTGCTTCTTTCGGACAGGGAAACGATCGTGAGTGGTGCAATGTAGCAGTATAAAACTTTTCTTCGGGGACTGAAATTCATCAAATTCAAAGAAAGAGTGAATGATGGTAAAGGTTCTTCATGCATAATTCTTTGAGCCACATGTCAGCGTTTTAGATATCAATTTTTAATTTTCGCGGTGGAAGAGCTTTGAAATGGTCGCGGAAGAATGGGGAAATTCGATTGTAGAAAGGTTTAAAGTTTCGCTGAAAGATTTTAAAAGAAATTCGAGATTTTCCTTGTGTTTTAAGAGTGTTTATCGTTTACACTTCGCGTAAATTTTTAAATTCGGAAGTAGTTCTTTGTAAGTTCAACAACGTGAGTGAAAATAATTCTTATTTTCTCATTTCTGTGATTTCTTTTCTAGTGATCTTTTCCAATTCGTATCGTGCGATCACTGTTTAGCCATTTGGCGTCCTCTTCACGTACGAGTATGGTGAAACCAACAATTTACTTTCCTTGTAATCCTACGCTGAATTTATACATATTATCAAAGCTTTTTTAAGTCTTCTTAATTTTCACTGCTTCAAACAATAAACTTAGACCATGAATTTTAAAATTTTGCTTGTATATTTATGAGTTCTTGGTGTGAGGCCCAAACATTTACATATCATTGTTGAGCCGGGTTGTTATCGAATCTTGGACCTGTATAAACAAGCGCTATACAGCGCGCTATTGGTAGGCATTTGTATTTATACACAATCTGATACATCTGCTACTCCGCATCAGTAATTTTTGTTGAAAAGGAAAGCATTTTCTGTTATCTTTTCTCATCTTCTTTCTTTGTCATTTAGATCAGAATAAAAATACGGGCTTAGCGACAATTTGCCATGGAATTGTATTCAGCATGCATTTGATAGTTTGATATATCTTCCGTGCTCATACATCTAATTGGATACTTATTAGTATTTTGCTAATGGGCAACAGTGAATGGCGTGCCAATTTTACTTTCTAAATTTAAAGAATACAGTACCAACTCCAATATTGAGTTTAAACAGAAAAATTAAGATCATTAAGCGGCCTACAGATAATGATAACTTATCGAATAGTTTTTTTCACGACTCGCATTTTCAATAGACTTGGCGCAATTCAATCGGCCTTGGAAAATTCTTCAACACATATTTTGCCTTCCTAAATATTTTGTTGAGGGTTAATTATCGGTATAATGGTTTTATTCATGAGAGGTCAGCCTTTATTATTCAACGCACATCCAAGCTTGGCCGTCAGCGAAGAGTTTAGGTTAATTGTTGTCAAAAACACTACGGTTGGAGTCGTTGTCAGCTCCGAATTCTAATACATCGCGGTTTCAAACCGCATGCAAAAGTTGCTTCAATTCTGCAGCCAAGTTTTCAAGAACTAAAAGAAAGGGGTTATTGATCCGTAATTTTACAATATACATAATAACTTTGTTTATATTTTAAAAGAATATATGTTTACATTCACACGTCTTCTCACAAATACAAAAGAGAATTTTGTTGCATCGTATCTAGTTACAAAGTTAATTAATGTTCTAAGTCGTTATTTGTTGCTGTTATCAGCGACGGACAAATTTCACAAGTTTTTACGTGAGCTTAATGTCAAGATTTGTCTTATTTACATAACACACATTTCACTGCTTAATTGACAGGTATGACTGTAAACTCTTCACAAGTATTTCTTTTGTTTTAGACAGTCTTATCATCTGGGAAATCTCTGTGTGCTTGCTGCTGCTTTGTTTAAGAGGACATATCAAGAAGTTGTACTTCTTCCAACTCTAAAATGGCCCCACGCAGGAAGAGGCAGAAAATGAAGCCGAAAAACAAGGATATCTCAGATTCAGGACCTCGGTATTTAACAAGGTCTTACACTCGAGCAATGAAAGCTAGTGGTATTGAAAATATTGGGGTGTATTTTGGTTGTTTGCCTCCAGAAATGCTTCAGCTACTGTTGTCATATCTAGATGCACCTGCACTCTCCTGTCTTGGAGCAACTTGTCGACTGTTGTATAGTCAAACTGAAGTGATGTGGAAACCACTTTGTCAAAGACTTGGGTTGCTTCATAATCCAACCATTTTATGTGTAGCAAATCCTTCTGACCCAGACTCTAAGTATTTGTATGACAAAGCAGTTGAACATTGCACTGATGAAAGCAAAAGGTGGAAACTTGTTGCAAAAAGAAATTGGCTGTATTCACGGTGGCAGTGTGTTGTTTGCTATCGCAGTTGTTCTCAAAGAGTGGACTCTCACTTTGATGTAACTTTATGTGATACATGTCATCCAATGTTTTATCGCCGCAAGTGCCATGCAAAGGTAGGAAATGATCATGAGTCCTTATGTTTGTCATATATGAAGTACTACCATAATTGTAAATCTTCACAGTGCTGATATGCAAGATATTAGAAGTGATTTCATGATGCAATCTGATTACAACTATCATAATTCGTTTAGGTTTTTCTTTCTTATTCAAATTTTATCACATGGACATAGTTGTAATTTAATGGAGTATCCCCCAAAATTTCAGTAATAATTATAATATCAAAGGGATCTAGTGATTACCTCATGGTGAAGTGGCTTTGTTATTTACAAAATGAAAGTGTTTTCAGTTAGTATATCACAAAGAAATTATGGAGACTTGAAAAGAGTGGCTCAACATCTGCACCATATTCAAATAGTTTTGTGGTTGAGAGCAAAGAGATTGGATCCAACGTTAACTGTGTCTAGCTTTGTCTTGTTAAGCTAAGTGTGGCACTACTGATTAGCTAAGATGCATTTCTGCTGATACACATTTTGCCATAATTATATAGTTTTCACTGTGTAGGATCCACTTCAGTTCATATAAGTAAGTTATGCTCTTTTATTTTAAATGTATTATTATTTATTCTAGGTTTTTTCTTTAAGAAACAATGAAACACAACCTGTTGCTGTTTACATAAATGAATATGAAAAATGAAAATTCATTAATCCATGCATTCATGATGGTTGAACATGAAACACTCTTTCTCTTTTCCTGTAAAATTACAAGTTTTATTTATCTCTTACCAATTTCTCTTCAGGAACAAATAATTTTCTGAGGATCTTTTTAAAAGTATTATTATTACTAGTTTTGCTTTAATTTGATGATATGTTGCAATTGTCAGTCATTTTAACATTTAAACAAAGTTAGTTTGACAGGCAGTGGGTGTCAAATTTGTGTAACAAATTAAGTTGGAAATTTTCAATCCGACTTTCTCACATTTGTAATTATGGTTAAGGTAAAATCCACAAACAAAAAATATTTGATGTCTGTAGAACCACTTAATACTAGATCTTATCTGACCATAAGTACTGCGGGAACTTCTGCAGACACAGACAATGCAAGTATGTGACTTGGAAAACCACTTCAAGATCCGGATGCATGCATCAAAATGGCCATGGGTGGTTAATAAATAAGATACTAGTTCGATTCTGTTGGTAACTCCAGTTTTAATTGTACAAACAAGAACAGGCCATCTTTCCAATCTTTCTTCATCAATCAATAATTATCAAGTACATGCTTTTGTATCAAAATTATATTTTTGTACTTGTACTTGCATTAAAAGATTTGTGACATTAATTTTGATAACTATGAAAAAGTGCTATCATGTTTAAAAGTACAAGCATACTGTATATTGCTTTCTTAGAAAAACTAAGTTTATGTTATATATATTATACTCTATTATGTTGAATTGAGAATTTAGAAAAGGTAAAAAAGTGTTGGGCTGCTATAGTGTCAACTCTAAAATAATTATCCTACAGATCTGCATCTAGCAAATGTAAACCTATGCAGAGACAGGGAACTGAGAAAAAAAAACAAGCTCTGTATGAGAACTGAAAGCAAGACCTTCACATTCTAGTCAGATACACTACGTACCACTAAGCCATGGAAACTCATAATTATGGCAAGTTCTCTGTCTCTGCATATATGTTCATGTTAATATTTACTACTGATCATCCTTTACTAATACCAGGATCTGTATCTGACTAAATATTGACTGCTGTGTCGTTACCATTTTCTAACTCTAGGAACAATTTAGCCTCACCGAAAGAGATCTTAGAGCACTGGATAATGAGTCATATGAATTTCTAGTCTCTGACTTAATCACAATTGCAAGAGCAAAGTATGGAAGCAAAAAAGCCCTTGAAGAAAGGCTATGTGAAAAGCAAAAACTTAAAACTCGACGAGAAGCAGAAAAACAATGTGCGCTTGTTCAGAGAGAACGGGAAGTTTGTATGGCCCTAGAGGATCTTAATAGTTCTTACTCGGAGATTTCAGCAGTGGATGCGAGATGTATGCCATATGTGAGTAGCTCCGGCAGCTACCACTATGCTCCACCTCAACAGTCTGCAGAGGATGCCGCCAAGTGGCTTATGGCTTGGAAGAACAGACAGGAGACGAGACACAAGTTGCTAATGGCTGAGATTTCTGCCAGAGCTTCTAGGTGCAAAGGCTGCAGAGCTCGTTATGATCACAGGTTTGTGGAATAAAACTGTTTTGATTGATAGTGATGCCCTTTTGTTAAGGTCAAGTGTGTTAAAAGTATGCTCCTTAAATTGTCCAGGTGTGTCAATAACTATTGCATTCCTCAAGTTTTTTGGAGAAATTGAGTTGATATTTATATTTGACAAGCTAAGCTATGTAAATTATTTTGACATGGTGAAAATTTAATTAAACTACCTTGAAAAATATTTAATGAACCCTCATGCAGCCTTCAGTAAAATAATATGTTGTAATACTGATTCTCACAGACTGTCATTCTATTCGAGAATAAACAGTAGAACTCATTAAATAATAATAATTAAATTAGCCTTGCTAATCGTCCTCCTTGCAGTCAAGAACTGAATTGTGAGGACGCGGGTCAACGAGGTCGAACCGTAAGCATTTTAAAGGTGCACTCATCACACACAAACACGGGTTACAGACACATACACAGAGGCAGCCGCTTTACGGCCCATGTACAACCTCTGAGCACAGCACCACAGCCAGATAGAATAAGCTGGGAGTCGATTTTTGCTGAGGGAGGAAAACCAGAGTACCCAGAGAAAAACCCTTGGAGTCAGATTGAGATCGACAAATCTCAGCTCACATGTGAAGCATGGGACTCGATCCCGGGTCGTAGAGGTGAGAGGCACGAGTGATGACCGCTATGCCAACCTGACTCCCCTGTCTCCTGTCTGTTCATTGCCTGACTTATTCCTTCCCAAGTTAAGCAATCTCAATCGCGAACTTTAAAACCCGAATTTTTGTAAATGTTAAATAAGACCTCAGCTGAGCACCAGGCCAAAAATCGTTACATAGATAGGTTACACAGAAAGAAATATACAGTTCTGAGTTATTCAAATTTCATGTTATTCTCAGGTTACTACCTGTTACCAACTGCACGCACATTTCCCAAGAGACGGCAGTAAAAACAATTGCCGAAATCAAAGAGAATTTTAGCATGGACATCACACATTATAGCAAACATGGTCAGCTGTATCTAGAGGTCGGTTCTTTTGACCTAGAGCATCGGTCAGCACAAGAACTCTTCATGCGAAATGAGAGACGGACGAAGTTACTTGAAGAACTACACTCAAGGAGGGATGAGTGGCCAGACATACTTGAAGGTTTGTAGTTTTTAACAAGCCCTCAGCTGTAAAACATTTTTAGTCTAAAATGAGACTTGAACTTAAGCTTGTTTACCCTGTGTTTATACCAGCTGCAGCTCAGATTTGACAACTGTGTATGGTATAGTATAGCTAGCACTATCCTTATTACGTAAAATTTTTGCATCACTTTTTAGTTTTACAAATCTTTTGATGTTTGAAGAAAGTTGCAAAATATGACATGAAAAAGGTGTAGCAGTTAAAACATGGCATGAAATTAAAGTTAAGTAAAACCCAATATATATCAGTGATCAATGCACAAATCAGCATAGTGCAGCAATATATTAATTGGGTACATAATTTGTTAGCTTGACGCTTTGCTGAAATGCAGGGATATAAAGCCAGGGAAGTAACTTTGCTTGAAAAGTGATGTGTAAACATTTTAGTAAATTAATATTTATTAAAAATAATTATAATTTATTAAAAATGATTATGATTTATGAAAAATGATTATAATTTAATGCAACTGTTGACCAACAGTCCCATCAATTCATTATTGTTAGAAAACTGAAGATTAATTCATTTCACTAAAAGTCGATATAACACATCATAAGAAACAAAATAATGAAAATAAAAAGAAAACAACCGTTGTTGAACTTAAAATGGTCATTTGTTGCAAGATCTCTTAGTTATGAACAAAACTTAGTTTTTAATTAATAAAATAATATACGTTGGCACATGCATGCTAGTGCGAGGAAACAGCCACTAAAGAGGGCACTATGGCCTCATGGGTCAGAGGGACTAAGCCCGTACTGAAACCCTTTAAAAAAAGGGTTAGCCTGAATGTTAACAACTGTTTTGGCCTTGTTTGTTGGGCCTCGTCAGCATGGGACAGCTAACAATCAGCCCCAAGTTCCCATGGTAAATACATTGCACAAGTGTTAATGCTTTATATAACCTTAATAAAAATGATATTTTGATAGAATGTTTCTGGAATTTTCACATTATTTCAAATGCATAAAATATAAATTTGCATTAAAAGGTAAACAAAATGTACTATATCAAAATTTTCTCAGAGGGATACTGGGAAGAATATTAACAGTGGGGCACCAAAGTTTTCTCTTGGGGAAAACCCTCATAAAAATATATAAATTGAAGGGTCTAGTGCAAAACCAACGTAAGTGGCTTTTGATGAAGTTCTCAACTCTCCCTAATTATCCCCATTATCTCTTAATTTAACCCTTAGGAGAATTTAGCATATCATACAAAGTCACATTAATTTTGCACCAGCCAAAAATGATGTAAGTGACTTTTGATCAAGTTATCAACTCTCCCAGCATTATTCCTATTATCTCTTCATAATCCTTGGGAGAATTTAGAATTTCATACAAAGTCACTTACAAACCCTGTTGGTTACTACCACATACAGTAGAGGTTGGTTTTTGGTTTTGAATATTCAATGATTCTAATGTTAAATAAACAGGTCGTAAGGAGCCGATGAACTGCGGATATGCCCATGATTTTATCTACAAGGGCGTGGCAACCCTAGATTCTGAGGGAAGCAAGTGCCGACTACGGCAAGCTCGAGATGTAGCAAGGGTTATACTTGCTCAGGCACAAGGATGGGATAGACGATATGATGCAGTCAAAATTGAACTGGCATTGAAGGGGTTTTTCGCACCATTTGACAAATTGAAGCTGGAAAGTCATTTGCTGATAGATGACTACGTGGACAGTATGATTGTGGTATGGCTAGTCAATTTTTATGTAAAAAATTATAATCTTTTTAATTTGTTTTACTCTGACATAGAACAAAAAACACGTTATTTACAGTTTTGTAATTGAATGTCGGCAGGTGAGAGGAGATCACATTGTGGCCTGTTCTGCTGCAGAGATTGCTGACAAGATTGCTGTGATTGAGGGTTTGGAGAAGGAGCAGAAGACAGCTGCTGCTCAAAGATGTGCAAGGATTTATGTTGAATGCAGCCCCAAACTAGGTGCATAATAATTATGTGTTAAATATTTTTCGGAAGATCAAAAGTCAGTGTTGTTTATAACTTTTAAAATAAAATATTTCTAATAGTAGCTGCCAGGTTAGATTAATGCTGAAGACTGACTGCCAGTAACAGTATCCAAGTGCAAGGTCTGTCCAGGAAAGTGTTTTCCTGCGATCTTTTACTGTACAAACCAAGTGTAGCAAGGTTTAATTTGTACAAAAGACCAAGGACAAATATTTTCCAGACAGACTGAGCAAACAAGGTTATTAGCATAGGTAATCACACTTGTAACTTTGAGTTCAATTTGGAAATAATTTGCAAGAGTGGGTTTTTAAAAAAGTATGAAAGTTGCATGAGCCCGTAGGGCAAATGCAATTTGAGCTTTTTGAAAAACACACAAATGTAAATTATATCCAAATTGAACAAGAAATGTCGTGATTATTTTTTAATAACATACATTATAATAAAATTATAGAGCAAGTTCTGTTGTGGAAACCAGCAAAACTCTGCTGACATAACAAAAAAACTTTAAACTTTGAACCTTGGATTTTGAACTTTGCGCATCATGCCATCAAAACAAGTGATCTGATTCGTTCTTACCAAACCCTATTGTTTATAAGCCAATTTAAAGCAACAATTATTTTCTGATTAAATTGCACTGAATTAACTATTTTTTCACTGAATTAACTTTTTTTTGCAGTCAGTGTTAACAAAAAAACAGCACCACTCTTAACCAATCAGAATCAAGTAATTTTGTTATGTATGTTATTAAGACATTTATTACATGACATCATATTTTTTAGGTGAGTAAAAAATAATTTATTGTCAGTGTCACATCACAAAATCTTTCTGTGGATGCATTTGCAAGAAATTGCCCTTTTATGATAGGTTATTTACTTCCCTTTAAATATAATGCGCTCGCTTTCATATGATGTCCTATACTTTTTTTCTTTGTAAAATCACTCATGATCAGGAGTATTAAATGTTTTCAACATGTGTTTGCTGTAGACATTGAGGGACAAAGGCAAGAAAGAACAAATAACTTAATGAAATGCCTACCATTAAAATCGGCAAGTCAGATTGGCAGCAAGCTATGGTGGACACCTGCTCAAGAATACATTAACTGGTAAGTGACAGATAAGATTTGTGATAGAAAACAGTTATTTTGAAAGAATAAAATGTACACACCACTCAGGCAGGCCCAGGGGCTTCAACACGAGGTGTCACAGAGCAACGACAGACCTGCCAACTCATAGATTTTATCATGTGACACCTGACTTTAACCTAAATCTTAAGTTCTCATGACAGTGTCCTGCATTTCACATAGATTTTAAGGGATATCCCATATGCATAATAACAAAAATTATAAAAATTAGGTATTACCTAATAGCAGAGCTCCCAATGTATATTTTACTAGTTGCCCTACAAGGAAGACCTAATTAAATTGAGGCAAACTGTTCCGGATCCATGGTGCAACGGTGATTCAGTTGTAGAATTCTAACCTTTTTTGAAGCTCTCTGCCTCTCTGCTTTTAATTTGGTGGACTGGCGTTTTTTTGTGAAAATCTCGTGTATTCTCAAGAAGAAAAATTAAAATCTTTATTTTCGGGTACTTTCAAGGTTGGCAGGTCAGGTGTTTATATTACTAGCCTCATTTCTGACGTCTTGTTTCACCATAACTTACTTAATAGACTGCAGTTACGTCACAAGACACTCAACTCCAATCCTACTTTTCATTTTACAATTCCAATGTCAAATCCTTTTGAAAACCCCTGTCAGGGTGTAAACCCTTTTTTTTTCTGTCAAGCATATTGCCTTAAACACTCCAATAAGCCCCCGAGGGGCTAATTAAGTTTCAGGTCCTCGGGAGGAAAGGGGGGGGGGAAGCTTATTAGAGAGGAGGGCTTATTTAGAGAGGAAGGGGGGGTGTTTAAAACTCGTTGACAGACAAAGAAAGAATTACACTAAGGACTTTGAAATGTCATGCTGTTTAAATAACAGCTTTCTGGTATTATATAGTGAACACTATTCAAAAACTGAAACAGATAAAAGTTAAGAAAATTAATGTTTGTAACATGATTCTCACCTAGCGGCCCACAAATGCTCGAGGATAGACTTGTTGTTTCTGAAACTTATAGCATTGTTTGCAAATCAAAAACGGCAGTTATGAACGTCGAGGATGGAATTAAGAGAATAGAAATAAAATTTATTTTTAACACAGTATGCCTTAATTCTGTTTTAATGCTCATAGCTTTTTTT
>JAOBYJ020143654.1:0-17038 GCA_025403565.2 Palythoa heliodiscus | reverse complement strand
TTTATTGATATATTGATATTGTAGTCTCGGTAAATAGGTGAACATTTACAGATATATTGATACTGCACTCTCGGTAACAGATGAACATATACAGATATATTGACACTGCACTCTAGGTAATTAATAGATGAACATTTATTGATATATTGATATTGTAGTCTCGGTAGATAGGTGAACATTTACAGATATATTGATACTGCACTCTCGGTAACAGATGAACATATACAGATATATTGATACTGTACTCTAGGTAATAGGTGAACATTTACAGTTATATTGATACTGCACTCTCGGTAACAGATGAACATATACAGATATATTGATACTGCACTCTAGGTAATAGATGAACATTTATTGATATATTGATATTGTAGTCTCGGTAAATAGGTGAACATTTACAGATATATTGATACTGCACTCTCGGTAATAGGTGAATATTTACAGATATATTGATACTGCACTCTAGGTAATAGGTGAACATTTATTGCTGTCGAGCGGTAAGTATTTTATTCCCGGACTTTATGTATGACTTCAACAATTGTACCTATAAAGGGCAGCTACATTGAGATTGAGTTCTTACATTAATTGACTTTCTTTAACTTTGTTCATTTATCAGTAATGTTCACTTACAACCCCCACACACACTATGGTGACGAGTATTCCCAGGGCAGGGTTACATCATCGCAACACACTCTCAGCTCAAGTTATGTACAAGCGTATACCGTGAAAATGACTCGGTAGATGACCCTGCTATGCAGAATGTTTTATTTTAATTAGAACAATTAAGCTACATAACATACCGGCACAGCGTTAAAAAAGGAGCTATAAAAACAGGTTAATGAGTTGGCGAACTACAACACATGACATTTATATTGTTGTAGTGTCTTGACAGCCGAAAACAAATTACGCGAAAATTTTGTAATGGAGCGCGTACAAAATACATTGTGTTGTCTAACAGTGCTTTAACAGCATCAAGCATTTCAGTCAAAGTTATGAAAATCAAACCGCAAGCGAGTCGTTATTAGTAATTAAAACGTCATTGTTCCTTAATTTTGTTTTTTCACAGGACTTTCTGGGACCGAACCTATGAAGCATAAAAATCGATATAGTCACCAAACGAAGACTGCTGACCATTCAAACTGTCACGTTACTTTACCGCATTATAATTCAACATTGCTTGGAGGTATTACATCCGGGACCTTTACAAAAATTGGTAGGGTGGAGAGCCTAGAAATGTGTGGCTCCACGTGTTGTCTTGACGAAACTTGTGATGTGGCGTTTACGGTAGATGATACTTGTTACAATGTTCAATGCTACAGCTATAAGCTTTGTAGGTGGAAAACTGCAGGTCCATCAAAGCACCGTACTGCAGTAATGTACTCTCAACGAAAAGACGGAAGTTTGCGACTAGCTCCTGAAAAACCAAAGAAGCCACTGTCGCTTTTTGTATTGAGAAAAGGACAACAGATGTATAACAATGTGTCTCTTAACGCAAACAGCACCCTGTCTAAATCACATCGTAAAGTAAATGTAGAAAAAAGTTATAGTTTAAACTCTCAAAATAGCAATTATAGTAAAAATGAAACAGCAGCAAACAAATTCAGTCAACAGGAGTTCCCAAAAAAGGTTGAGGAGAGAGTTTCCTTTGCTAGAGCTGGCGAAAAGGCCTCTGAAAACAATAACATTCTGGACAGTTTAACTGTTGGAGGCATTACCATAACAAGCAAAGCAAATAACACAACTTTGCATTCGGGAATTTTAGTTAAAAATAAAACCAACAAAACAGAACATGTTGCTATGGTCAAATCACTGAAACAACATAATTCGCCCAACATCTCAAACGATATGTTAAGAAAGAATAGAAAAAACAGTTCCACAAATAATTCGCTAATTAACAAAAGTTTATTGTCTGCAATACAAAATGATTCCAGTAGTGCTAATTTGGCGAAAGCAACAACAAATACAAGTGTATACAAAGGCTTGAATAGCACAAAACTAGACGAGTTTTGGGCTAAAAGCCAAAATCACAACGCAATAAGGAAAACCTCTGATATCCAAAGAAGCAAAACAGTTTCTGTTATCGATCCACCATTGGAACACAAACCAAACCAAACAATAAAAGTGAACCATAGCACAAAGTTAGTCCAGAAATCGAAAGGTATTGTCAATAATTCTTCTACGTCTGCTAATTTTAACGAAACACATTTTTGGAAAGACAATGCTAATCTACGCAAAACTAGCTTATTAGCAGTTGCCGTCAATGAGACCTCATCTCTATTGAGCAGTAGTGGGCGGGACACGAAACTATCCACAAATAAAACCTTAGAACTGGCGCTAAAAGACGACGACGTTGAGAAAGACAAAACAATTAGCTTATCATCCGTTGACAGTCTTCTTGAAAACAGAAATGGCCAGTCTTCAACTACCGGGGGACTTCTTGGAGTACGGTTCGACTCAAACGATTCGAGTTGTTTAGCGAAAAGAATTCTACATAACGTAACACTCCGGAATGGACTGCAAGCAGGGGAGTTTACGGACTATGGCAAAGTTAAGGATATGGAAACCTGTATACGTTTGTGCTGTGAAGAAAAGGCTTGCGATCTTTCTCTCATGCTGCGGAGAAAGTGTTACACATTACATTGTCACAGTAATACAAGCTGCGGGTTGATTCCTGCTCATTCTTCAAAGTTAGATCCCGTTCTTGCTTTCGTTTCGAGGTCTTCTACCCATAAAACTGAAGCTAAACCAAATATTTCACTACGCAGGTCAAAGATCACATTGCAATCAGTTCAAAAGTTTCTGCGTGACTCGAAGTGTCATTACAAAGACATAAAACATGGCGTGACTCTACGTCACGGGCTGATGGCAGGTGAATTCAAAACTCGTGGCGTAATAAATGACATGAGAATATGTATAGGCTTGTGCTGCTCAGACCCCTCCTGTAACGCGGCCTTCATTGCTGGGGACTACTGTTACTCGGTAGCGTGCTACAGTAGAACACTTTGCACTCCTGTCAAGGCGCATGCGTCAGAACACATTACATCTCAGTTGGCGTTGATGGACCGAGAAGACTACCTCGACGAGGAAAGCCAAAGTAAGTAAATGTTCAAATTTTATGCAAAGCAGGGGAATCGGAACGGCCGAAACGGTTGGCGCTCGCACTTCCCACCCATTGCTGTCCGGATTCTTTCACAGGTTTCATACGTTGGCTGAGATTTTGCAGAACTCAGTATGGCTTCTTAGACTTTTTCCCTTCAAAAATCAGTGAAGAACACGTTAAGATCTGGTCTCGTGTGTAACCATATATTTAAATCATAAATACATAGAGAAACGAAAATAAAGCTAAATGACTCCGATACACATCATAACCTAAAATTTAAGTTAAAGATAACCGATATTTTGTTTTAGTGTTAGTATTTCGGTTTTTTGTTCAAATCGTTGTCAAAACACGTGAAATGACGATACGCGAACTGTGATTGGCTAAAATTTACCACATGGAAATTCGGTGATTAAATCCTGATACTATATGGTAATATTAACCTTGTTAAATTAAGGATCCAATTCTTCAAATTACCTTTTGTGTGCACAATAAACCTAAGCAACATGGAGAAGAACGAAGGAGCCTTTTTTTTATTATGGTAGACTGTTTATAGTCGGATTGGTCGATTGATACGCTAGTCACGATTATCTAATTCAAAGTTCTCCTGCTGCAAAATAGTTTTAATTAACAAAAAAGTGATCATGAATTTCATAAACGATCTTTTTTGTGGTATAGAGATGGCACTATACTACTTTTAAACGTCACTCCCAGCTCCATGTTTAAAATTATCATATTCTTGTTTTCAGAAAGACAGTCAATTCCTGGAGTAAATGGAGGGTTAGTCAGTCCAGGTATGCTGTCAGTGAAAATTTCCTTTCAGGACGTATTTTCATTCTGGGTTAAAATTGGTTAACTGATGTTGGCGTGAATTAAAATTTATCACTTAACATTTATTTCTAGTCGCATATTAAAAGGTACAATAAATAAAAAATGATTGCATTAAAAGGAACCAGAATTTAAGCTACAAGTATTAACCTAGATAGTTTTCTGTGCTCCATCTGATTAAGCTTATAAGAAGAGAATTTACCAAACGACTATCTTTACTCACAGCTGCACAACTTTATCTCTTTTCTCTTTGTCATTTCATTCATATTTCTCAAAATATTTATGTAAAACTACTAAGAGCCAAAATTTTACTCTTTCCATAATGCGTAGACATCAAATACACCGTCATTTTCAACGTTACCAGCGCCGTGTTTACAAACCCACTACAAGATTTTGAATCCCTCGAGTTCTTAAACTTTGCCGAAAAACTTCAAATTGGGGTAAGTATAATGAACGTAGAGCTGAACTGGGAGTGCGCTTCATTCTTTAAGACACCTTCCAACAACTTAAATCAGTTAAATAATAAGAATTTTTGTGTTTTGCTTAGTTTTCCATTTTTTTGTTTGTCTAATGGTGCTGGGTCTATGCGTCTATCAGTTTGTCTTTTGTTTGTGTACATTTTAATTGCACCAATCAATCCTTTTTGCCATAAGAGTTGAGTCTCTTTTCGTCTCTAATTTTGTTTGCATGCTAGAAGCGGTTGTAACGATGTTCACTGCATGTGTTTCCAATCTTTTAGCCAACTGCAAAAGAAAAGCAAAGAAAACTTTCAGAACTTCTGTGGGATTCTGTTTGTTAGAACCCGTTCGGTTGCATTGACAAACAGATTTCGCCTGGTATGTTTCACAAGCTCATTTCAAAAATAATGCGTCTTCGCAGGTTTTAACTCTGTACAAAACGGCACAGCTGACGGGTTTCAAGAAATGTGAAGTCATTTCATTCCGGTACGTATATCTTGTAACTCTTTACAGACGTTCAATGTAGCGTCTTTTTATTTGGAAACGCTTTTCTGTTCGTCGTTATTATTACACGCCCAAGAAACTATAGTCGCATGGTACATACGTAGCTATACATAATGATATATATATAGGTAAATATAAGGGTATCTATAAAAAAATTTGTATATAGTTTAAAAAAACGTAAAGCATATAGGATTCGTATATATGTTAAAGTCAGTAAACAAATTAAGAGCTCCTTTAAGTCATCTTCTGAGACAATTTTTCAGTTCTTTTCCACAAGCATTCTGATTGCATTTTCTAAACTTTAGTAAGCAATCGCCTTTAGTATTAAACGTGAAATGACAACTACACGAACCGATTCCGTTTCCTGATCCTTTAGTCCATCATCTGTAATAGTTGTCATAGAATAACAGGCCTGTTTCTAACCGATATATCAATGTGCTGAAAGAAAGAATAAATACACTAGTCAGAAAAATTGGTATATGCCCCGAATTTCTTTCTGACTAGTGTATTTATCCTACCTGTTTCTATAGGCAACGAGCTGTAAAAGCCAACGCAATAGTCAAAACGGATAACAAGATCTCTAAATGATCTCATTTCCCGTTCTTTCAGGCCATCACCTCTAATTGTCAACATGACATTAACATTTGACGGAGGAACAAACGTCGAAGACATCTTGAAAACGTTCCTAGCAACCATCGACGAAAGAAAACTCGTTTCATCTATTGATGGAAATGTGGAGACGTACAAACTTGACCCACTTGGCTTCCAGTTCATTACGCCAAATAAATCAGATTTGGTATGTCCAGCCGGACAAGATTATGATGTCATGTGGGATATCACCATCTTTGATAAGGTGGACCACCAAGTATGCCCCAGAGGTGCCACTGGTATAAACCCCCTCGTCTTGAGTGTTTACTGCTAAAATCTAATATTATCAAAATCATTTATTAAATTTTTTTGTCTAACTAGGCATTAGCAATTCAATTATGCTATCCATAAACTTCGGGTTTCCATAAATTATATTAATTACTGGTATTCAAAAACTAAAACCCACATTATATAGACTCTTATTTCACACTGGTTTGAAAATGTTTTACACTAGTTGGAAAATTTTACACTGGTTAAAAAACGTTTTCACCAACCAAACTAATTTTCCGACCAAAACAGATATATAAACTCTAACTATAAGCTAGCAACTGTATTACCTTTTTAACGTAAACACTTGCAACTTGGATCCAATTTTTTTATTGTTTCGCAGGGAAAGTGAAAAGAAAGTGTAGTGGCAGTCTTCGCAGCAATGCAATCTGGGAAGTTCCCGACTTTAGCGGCTGTGTTTCATCTGAATACAAAACTCTTCACACAAAGGTATTATTGCATTTATAGAGATCTATTTCCATTTTATGCCGTCAAGGTTAAATAAACTGCTCTAACGCACAAACAATGTGGCATTCATCTAGTTAATTTTATTTTTCATTGTAACTTCTGTTTCTTTTGAAGCAATGTGGACCATACGTGAAGCCGACGTGTAGCACAGTTGCTAAGTGAGCTTCCTTCTGTGCTGAAGGTCCCCAGTTCATTTCTCAGTGACCCCAACGTCTGTTCCGACTTTCCTCTGATCTGTGTAGCCTTCTGTACTGAAGGTACCCAGTTCCATTCTCAGTGACCCCAACGTCTGTTTCCACTTTCCTCTGATCTGTGAAGCCTTCTGTACTGAAGGTACCCAGTTCCATTCTCAGTGACCCCAACGTCTGTTTCCACTTTCCGCTGATCTGTGTAGATTAAGCTTTAAATACCCGCAAAACGGAGCACTGACCGAGGGAGGAGGTAAAAGGCGCAACGTCGACTTCCATTGATACCAGTTATATTAAGTGACGGAATTCGAACTACCGACGTTAAATAGAAGTTACCTTTACCTAAACTCTGCCTTAAGACCAACTGCTAAATCCGTATAGTGGACAGCAGCTTGCAGATCCCATCATCATCATCATCATCATCATCATCATTATTGTTATTATTACTATTATTATTTTATTTCTACGATTATTATTATTGTTATTGTTGTTGATATTATTATCATCATTATTATTATAAATATTATTACTAGTAGTAATCATATTAGTAGTGTATGTAGTAGTGGTACTAATAGTAGTAATAGTAGTAGTAGTAGTAGTAGAAATTGATCGTAATGACAACGTACAACAGTGACAATGTTAGCACAAACAAAAGCTCAAAAATGCAACGCTCACGTACCGTAATCATCAATTTGTTTTTATCAATTGAAAACCCTTTTAAAATGTTAAGATTTTGTTTCAAGTTTGACTTTATTTATTCTCCCGGATCTCAAAGAGTTTTAAGGGCAACTGAATGTTGCAAAAGCTATGATAATTTTTTTTTAAATATCCCTTTTTGTTCAATCAAATTAAATATCTTTGATGAAAGTTACTGCTTTTTTTAAAATTGTGAGATGGTAGACATTTTGCTAAAATTAACAATTACGTTCAATAAGTACTTCTTGTGTTGTGTAAAATGTAACATAGATGATACTTGTCCCAACAGAGCAAACAATTTGTAGATGGCGCAAAGGAAAAGCTGTCTCTTTCTGAGCTCAAAGGCAAGACTGGGACTTCGCCCATGGAAATATTAAAACGTCTACAGAAGCTTGCACTGCAGGACACCTTCAGAGAAGAAATCTTGAAAGCGAAACAGCACGCATTAGAGATTGGACGACGGAAATCCAGAGTTGTTCATTCCAAAAGCGTGGGTATTAAAACTGAAAACAAAACAAAGACCGGTGCAAGCATTTTGAATAACACACACAGTAGAGGAAAACATAACATGACTACCACAAAAACAAGTCCCTTACACAAGGAAAAACCTCTTGAAGATGTAAAAGTTATTGATAGTCGACATCACATTCCAAAACCAAATGATAAAAACTTGAATTCATCAGTTTCTGGTCATATTGCAACGGATCAAAGATTTATTCCTAAGTTCGGGAAACTGTTTCATCACATCGGTGGCCGAAGAGAACATCACATCTCTAAAGTTGTTAAACCACAATCTTTGGAAAAGAAAAAGATTGCGGTGAGTAACCCATGGTCTGCAGAACGCACAATTGCACCCTCTGAGGAAAATATACAACAACCAGATCAGACTGATTCATCTGAGATAGATTCTAGTAGATACCGTATGCCAGCAAGAACTTACGGGAAACTTATGGGGCCTTGGAGCGGGGGGCTTCGCACACAGACAAAATACGCTAACGGTGTCAATTCTAGAGGGCAAGAAAGTACCTTGCAAGGTCCCATTGTAAGGAATGGTTTTCGGGGTGCAATGATAAACCTACACACACCTCAACACCCCAACTATGGAGGACTTCAAAATCATCAATACTTAAGCGGGCCACTGCAGAAATCTTATGGCGCTCTCAAAGCAAACAATCCTTACATTGCGCAGCTTCATTCTCCCCCTCATCTTTCAAACTTGCAGAATAGCTACAATTCTGCATGGCAAAACAACGTACTAGGAATGGGCCCAAACCTGTATGGAAAGCAGCAAATTAACAACAATTACGGGATCTTATTTCCTCCTCGTCGTCCTCCTTCCGTTTATGGTAATGGACCGTTTGGCGTTGGTCGGAAGCGACGACGAAGATCGGATTACGTGTTTGATTCCGACAAATCAGGTGAAAGTCTTATCAGAGTTAAAAGAGATCTTGATTATAATAAAAAAGGATATAATGTTGCACCAGATGCTACTTTTGTTGATTTTGATGATGATGATGATGATGATAATGATAATGGTGATAAACAAGACAACAAAGCGGACAAATACACAGATACATACAACACTGAAAGCTTAACCCTATTGAATGGAATTGGAAGGAAATTGAAACAAAAAGCTTCGAATTTGAGATATATTTCTAAAAGGATAAAAAGACCAACAAATGTATTTACTAATCATAGTAAAACTGGTAGCGTGATGTCAGGAAAGAGATCACATTTAAGGTCACTCTCAAATTTAATGCCACAGCAAGAAGAATTGTATGCTTCTTTTTTGCATAATTTAAACAACACAAACGGAGAAACGTCTCTAACTGGGAGCCAGAAACTAAAAGATAGAAACCTATTTAGGAAGAAAAGACAAAACGTGATGTGGTACAATTCCCGGGTTATCCCAAGCATAAAAAATTCTCAAATAAACCCTTTTACTCAGGTCAGAAATTCTCCAAGTAGGCATCAACAAACTACTCCTTTTTTAACCCATGTTGGAACATCTTACAACGATGAGGCACAGGCATCTAACCGGTTAACGGGTGCAGGTACCTACGACATTACATACAGTCGTCCTCCAGCACAAGACGGTAATGTTCCTTTGGGAGTAATACGCCCTCCGTTTAGGGCTCCCCAAGAAGGGAGCCCTGACAGACATTTAAATTCTAAGCCATTCAAGAATGGTTACAAAGGATCTTTTGTAGGAACAATAAAGCCGCATTTTAGTAAAATAGTAAAACCACCTGGACAATTAGGTGTATTACAAACCACTCCATCTGGGATATTAAACTCTGAAGAGACGATCCCTGCTACCTTAAGTCCTAATCAAATTAGTGAACACTTTATGTCAAAAACCAAATCGCGGCAAGACAAGGATAAGGACATACTTAAACTGAAATATAAAGGTAACCTTCATCCTCAAAAACATCGAAATGAAAAGAATCCGCACATTAAAGTAGATCTTGATCGAAATAACAAAACAACTTTGCATGAAGATAAATTGCCGCAAAACATTTCCGAAGGAAGTTTGCTGGAAAAAATGAACTTTGGATCAAAGCAACACCACGCTGCTCCTCACGATGTAGGAAATGTTACACTTGAAAACGTTAATACAATAGAAAATGGTCATTTAGACACATCAGTATCTTCTTTAAAGAAGATGCTAACTGCAATGACAGAGAACCATGGAATGAAATCTAGTCTTCCTCTAAACGCAACATCGTACCTCGGAATGGATGATGTAAACGTGTTCGGACAACTTGCGACCGCACCAAGCCCGTTTGCGCCGGTCTTACCAAAGGCGTATGGGTCACTGCATCTTGCCCCGATGTTCGGCGGTGATCTGCTGCTGGCGGCAGATATCTTGAAATTCTTGAGCACTTTTAACGAACTTGCTAAACCCGTCATGACCATTAGCGAATTTACGGTAAGAATGACAAAACCTTTATGTTTTTATTTGCATTCCTTTTCAATGAGCTAGCACGATCAGGCTCATTTAAAACGAATTGCTGTTTGTTTTAATGAGGAAATTTGACATCTTTTTTTGCCTAAATTTAAAGTTTGAAATACAGGATTTTTTGTATTTTCCAAAGTCTTACCGACAACAAAGCACGCAGTCAGACATGGGGTTAAAGTAGTTTTGACAACCAATCATTATATATATATATATAAGCCACGTTTATGGATACAAAAATCTGCTTACTTAGTTGGTTCTATAAACAATAAAACATTATCTTAGCAATCCGGCTATAGCCTATATTTAGTAACTTCTGAAAATAATATTTTACCATAATTTTACCATAATTAGCATTTTACCATAATTTAAGAGAGGGCCATAAGTTTATCCCTCTTTAAACAAAGTTATTATTACTTTTATCAACTATAATAATAATATTGTAGTTGGTAAAAACGTCTGTAACCAATTCAAAGCTAGTTCAAAGCTAAAATTAAAATTAAAACTATCATCTCTATTCGCGAAAAGAAGGGAAAAAGGCGAAACGGGTTAAGGAAGCAAAATTTGAAGGATATACTTTAGGTAACAAAAATCACTTTCAACTGATAACAATGTGCTATGGAGTTCCTTAGTGATTAATTTTGTGACGAGACTTGAACTTTCCGTGCATTCGACTTTGCTAAGTCCTCCCTGCCTCACCACCCTGAACTAGGAAAAAACAAACTAGTTTCGTCTGTCTTACTGTACATTTTTATTAGCACTTAATGTAGAACATCAGCATCTTAGTTAAAAATTACAATAAGTTTAATTCCTCTTAGAACTTTTTGAACACTGGAAGTCATCTAATGGACATGAACAACCAACAGGAGTGGTACAACGCTGAGAAGGTTAGAACTAAGTAAACACCCGCATCTAAATACCTAGGAATTTTCAAATCTGGTAAACAGGTTCCTTTATTCTACACTTAGTGAAGAAACTAAAAGCAGTTCTTGTTCAATAGAAAAAAATACTGTATGTAATCACACTCAAACACTCACTATCCAAGAGGCAGTTGTCCATGGCTTGCACGGGTATGCCTTTTGACGGCTGTACGTAGGCTTGTTCGCCACTTCGACTTTAGGATTGTGTCAGCCTCTTTCAGGTGCCACGCTTTTGTATCCTCTTTGATGGTTGCTGTCCAGGTTTTCCGAGGTCTACCCTTGCCAGCCGTACCTTCAACCTCCAGAAGATGTGCTTTGCTAATCCACGCGCTGCTGCGCTTGACATGGCCAAACCAGCGAAGACGCTTCTCACAGAGGACTATATTCAGAGGTGGTATCTGGACCCTAACACAAAGCAAGTTGTTGCTAACAAGCTCGGTAGCCTCCACATGACAGATCCGGCGGAGCATAGCACGTTCATTTCTCAGTAGCCGTTGCTTATCCTGGACCTTCAAAGGCCAGCACTCACTAGCATGGTGCATTGCATTTCTTACACAGCTTCGAAACACAATACCACGATTACCAAAGGATATACCTCTATTAGTCAGGAGTGGGAGTAGCTCTCGAAATTTGCCCCAGGCAACACTGTATCGGTGGATTGCGCAAGGCTCGCAACTGTCTCCTGGGCATTTGCTGTCACCAAGGTAGCAGAACGACTCGACCACATGTAACTTGTGATCATCTAGCATGATGTGGTCACAGGGTCTTCCATCAATGGGTCGTCCTGAGCCGAGGCATCTTGAGCAACGGAAGGTGAGATCCTCAACTAAGCGCCCCTTGATTTTACTGCATTTCTTATGAATCCATAAAGACCAGTCCTCACAAAAAATTGAGTTGCTCCCCACTCCCTTCCTGCAAACACCACAGGGATGTTTTCCAGAGTCATGAAGCGGGTTCAGTTCCCTACCACTAAACATGATCTTCGTTTTTCCCATATTAACACGCATTCCCTTGGTTTCTAATCTCTCGGTCCATAGCTTTAGCTTACTGACCAGCTCTTCCAGAGTTTCAGCTATAATCACCATATCATCAGCGTACAGCAACTCCCACGGACAACCGGTCCGGAATTCTCTGGACGGGGCTTCTAGCACGATGATACGATTTTCGTGGGACCCTATCAAATGCTTTTTCGAGGTCAACGTATGCGAGGTACAGACTCCTGTTCTTTCCAATGTGCTTTTCCTGAAGCTGCCTTACTATGAAAATGGCATCAGTTGTGCCACGGCCTGGCATAAAACCAAATTGCATTTTATCTATGTCAACAACTTCCCGGATTTGTTTTTTGATGATACGCTCAACAACCTTCAGAACATGCGCAATTAGCTTTAGACCACGGTCATTGCCCCGTTCTAAGGCATCACCTTTGCCTTTAGACAAACTGATTATGTAGCTATCATGCCATTCAGACGGAATTTTCCCCGCAGACACAATGGCATTTGTGAGGTCAGCAATGTGCTTGCTACAGATGTCAGGGGCAGCTTTCAACATTTCAGCGGCCTTGCCTGTTGGACCTGGAGCCTTAATTGGCCGCATCTTGCTAATTGAAGCCATAACCATCCCAGGTTTTATTAGGATTGGTAGGCCTGCAACTGGTTCAACTGATGATAAATCTGTCTCTAGCCAAGGAAATTCTACATTCAGCAGCTTCTCATAATACTGCTTCCAGGCTTTCCTCTTGTCCGCATCACTGAATGAGAGATTACCATCATCATCCGTGACGCATTTATCACCAATGACATCCTGATTCTCTTTACGCATTTGCTTAGCGAGTCGGTACAGCTTCTGGTCATTCTCCTCAATGTTGGAAAATTGGGCTTCTTCAGCCTACTTTTTAGCAATGAAAACAGCTCGTTTGGAAGCTCTTTTAGCACTGAGATACTCCTCCTTATTGCCGCCATTTTTGTATGCCTTCCACAAACGTCTTTTCTCAGACACTGCTGATTCAACCTCATCATTCCACCACCAGGTCTCATTCCTCCAGACACCTTTCTTGGACTTTCCACACACCTCATTTGTCGTCTTCAGAAGACTGTTTTTGAGCCTGGCCCAAATCCCTTCAACACAGCTATCAGCAGAGCCGTTATCCGCAAGATTTGAGGCGAGAGTCTTGGAGAAGGCCTCCTTAAAATCCGGGTCTTTCAACTTCCAACAGCACAATTTTGGGATAAATGCTTGTTTCTTGGGGGTGGGGGGTGCTTTAAGCAACAGATCACACACCACAATTTTGTGTTGGGTGACACACTCTTCACTTGGAATGACTTTGACGTCACTGACGGCCTTCATATCCTTTCGCTGAAAAGAATATAGTCAACATGACTCGATGCATTGCCAGATTGGTATGTGATAAGGTGACTATCCCTCTTCATAAACTGTGAGTTGCCTACAACAAGATCATTGGCCATAGCGAACTCAAGAATCCGTTCACCCTCTGTATTCCTTACACCATAACCAAGTCCACCATGCACCCCCAAAAAACCGTTAGCATGCTTCCCAATATGCCCATTGTAGTCACCGCAAACAAACGAGGTATCTGATGGAGGCAGCTTTCCAACAGTGGTTTGCAACTAATGATAAAATGCATCTTTCGATGCATCATCTAAACCGACTTGTGGAGCATATACAGACAGTACAGACACAAACCTTTCATTGATGACAAGCTTGATAACTATTAGGCGGTCAGAGACACGATCTACATCATAGACCTTGTCGATCCACTTCTGAGCAAGAAGTACAGCAACACCGCCTGCACTTTTGTCATTTCCAACCCAAAATAGTTTAAAAAACTGGAGTCTTTGCCTGTAATCATTCTAGCTGATGCACCTTTCCATCTAACTTCTTGGACACAACATACATCAACACCTCTCCTGGACAAGGTTTCCACAACCTCTCCTGATCTACCACGCAACGTTCCCACATTCAATGTGGCAACTCTGAACTTCAGATGTGGGATTTCACATTGATTCCGCATGTGCGACGATCTAGTTGGCCCACACCCAACCCTACCGTTAACGACACCTTCAATAACATAGTTTCCGGTCCCGTCATATTATGCAAACTTACTTAGAACAGCCATAGTATAATTTGAAGCAGTTTTTTACAGCTGGATGCCCTTCCTAACATCAACGCTTTTATTCGTGATCGACACGAAGCAGGTACCAACCAAGGCTAACAATCCCCACTATATCAGGTCGGCCAGCTTTTATGGCGGCCAACACTCGCCAAGCCTACCCTTTACAACGGGCATCTGTGTGCATTTCAAAGGAGATAAACTTGACCATAACCTGCCCCCCACACACCCTCTGAGTAGACTGCTAGTTGGTCCGGGACTGCTGATTGGTTATTCGCAGCTAACCTCCATATCCAGAGGCCCTTCCCCTATCCGCCACCTGGGGACCCGGTGGATGGGAGGTACTCGCTCGTATGTAATAATGTAGCAAATATACCTTGATAGAAAAAAAATACTGTATGTAATAATATAGCAAATATACTTTAACACTCTCATAAAAATAAAATATTCTAATTTCAAAATGCTTTTAAAACTCTCTGTTTATATTTACATATTATATGGCCCGATTACGTTGTTCTGGTTTGAAATTAACTGTGTCTGTTTCTTTTCGCAAGCACATTGAGAGGTTGACAGCTAAGGGCATGAATGTGCTCGAGGACGCTAACGCGTGGGACTGGGAACACTCACAGGCGCTAGACGTAAGTCACATGACACTACTCGCAACTGGACACTACCTCGTTCCCAGAGTCTTCTGCCTAAAGGGAAGAAGATACTGCCTCAGGCTAGTCACGTGTCCCCAAACCTTAGAAACTTGTAAACTTTTTGCGGTGTCTGAACAGTTAATATTTTGATTCTATACACAAATGTGTAATCAAAATTGAATACGCGCTCAAATTCTGAAAAACGTAAATGTGTCTCCCAGCTTTAATGAGCTTTCTTCCGTTGATAATGGACCCAGGGAACGAAAGGAGTGTGTTATTCACCGTTCATCGCTAGTCTCTCTATTGGGGCCCTGCACGTTAACCTCCATGTGAATGTGTTCTGTGCCGCTCGTGCTGTTCCATTCGAATTTTTCCAACCGAACAATTTCATCTTTTGCTCTACAATTCGTCTCCATGTTTCTTTCGGTCTACCCCTCCTTCTTCTCCCTTCACGTTAGCGCCACTTTGACATTGCTGCTCGGTTCTCGTCTTGTGTATTACATATGCACTTATTTTCTACTTGTTCGGCTATCATCCATCATCATTTTCATTTTTGATGTATATCATGAATTTTGATACTATTACTTTTGTTAGTTGATTTATTTTACTAATTGGTTATTGTTATCATTTTGGTGTGTTAGTCTGTAAGGTCCAGGTTAAACGTAGCTCTTAGCATGCGTCGAACGAAATTACACTTCTGGTCGACCAAAATTAATTACGTCCATCTCTTGAGTCAAACGACGATCCTAAATCAGTCAATCGAAATGTAGTCAACAGAAAATTGTATAAAAACTCAAGTTGAGGCTGGAGTATACATTATCATAGTTGTTTTTATTTATGAATTCAGCTCGACACATGCTAAGATTGACGTTTAATCCAAAGTCGATCTTACGCCGTTCTAAACAACGCCCCATGCACGTCGATTAGAACGATTGAGTCGATCAAAACTCAATCCGTCGATCTTAATTGCCGGGGACAAACGTCGAACTTATCATATGTAAAAGGTGCAATTTCGTTCTACGCATGCTAAGATCGACGTTCAACCCAGGCCTTATTTAGTTAGTCTGTTGGGTAGGCGTAATGGTCATCAGTCGCGACTCCCTCCTCTACGATCGAAGATCGACTCCAGGGTTCCGCATGTGGGCTGAGATTTGTCGATCTCAATTTGACTCCGAGGGCTTTTTTCCGGGTACTCCGCGGTTTTCCTGCCTCTGTAAAATCGACACCTGCTAACTGTATCTGGCCTTGGAAGCCTCGGAGATAATGCTTGTAAGTGATTACGTATCCTATTCATTTCCCCCTTCGTATCCTTCCCAATCAGAGAAAAGAAAAAAGAAAAAGGTATTATGAGATCGTTAATTACTTAATGTGTTAGTTTGTTCGCCAATTATTAGTTGGGATGACAGTCGGTTAGTATGTTAATATATTAGCTGGCTAGATACATTTATTACTTCTTGGTTAGTTAGTTAGTTAGTTAGTTAGTTAATTAGTAAGTATGTGACGTATTTAGTTATTAGTTAAATAGTTTGTTAGTCAATTAGTCAATCAGTCGGTCAGTCAGTTAATCCTATAGATTAGAGAATACCTGTACATGTTTAACCAAATAATCTTCCAGCAGTCGATGGAGTCAAAATCTGCAGGGCCAACAGTCATACTAGAGCTGGTAAAATCAATTGAATCCTATGCGACTAAAGCATCCTACAGACTTGAAGAATCACACCTCAAGAAACCCTTTATTACAAGAAATATTTGTAAGTAAAATCATAAAAATTCAACGCATTTTTTCCAATCAATTATTTATTCTGAAAGAAATATATAGAAATGAATTACTTTTATATACCCTAAAAGTGTCTTTCTATTGAACACCTGGACCAAGATTTAAATTTCTAACCCGTTTTCTTGTTTTCAGCCTTACAATGACGGCTTTGAACTGTAATTCAGGGATCAACAAGTTTCGTCCTTGGAAAATGTGAACAGTATTTAATGAGAACCACAAACGTTTTCTTAGAGAAGAAACTACAGCTTGAATTTTTCTTTAACTCGGGGTTAAAGTTAACCATCCCATAAACAACCCAGCTGAATGTTTCTTTAAAAGAGTGTTAAACTAGCTAGCTAAATCCATTTATGAGCCTAAGTGGCCCATTGGAGCCGATGCTTATCTCTCCGGTTTCTGTAGTGTTAAGCAGATGAGAGCCATTGACTCCCCCTGGACGGGACACTAATCCATCGCAGGTTAG
>JAOBYJ020142588.1:0-17827 GCA_025403565.2 Palythoa heliodiscus | reverse complement strand
CCCCTTATGCCTTCGTGTAACTTTTTTTGGCTTATGCCTTCTAGGGTTAAAGAGATACTTGTCAGTGAACCAATATAATTCGGAGTCCGGAATAGACCGGTCGGAATAATCCAGGATTTGCAACCTAGACAGCTAAACTTCTACAGTGTAGCTGATAGATCTTCACAGATCCTACGGAACCACGCGGCATTCGCACATGGTATTAATTTTACAGTACAGTCTCTATATAATTATAAATGCCGTGAAAACGTTTAATCATTATCATTAATTCTTCCATACGTTTTATTGCAAAGTCGTAAATTAAAGCTTACTACATGTTTTAAAAACTATTTAATGGCTGGCAGGCTATATGCGGGCCCCAGTCCTATAATATGTAAACTCTTAAATAAAGACTGAAAAACTAAAAAAAAATGGCCAAAAGAGAAGAAAAATTGAAGAAAGGACATTTAAATAATTGTTCAAATTAATTAATTAATTGAATGAAGAATTATGGGAGAGAGAGAAAGCGGCTCGAAACGAGAGAAAGAGCAAGGTATAAAGGGTGAGGAAAAAGAAACAGAAAAAATATAATACGTGTAAGGGAAGCAGCAGGTAATGAATTTCGTCAAACTCCCCTAGGACGTATAGGACGGAACAGCCGCCATGTAAATGAGCAGGCGTATAAAGTGCCATTTGCACATACAGACTATTTTAAATTTTCTTATTTTCCAAGGACAATAAGAGAATGGAACGTACTTCTCGCACAAAATTTTTGAAGGCTATTTGTAAATTTCCTTTTGTCCCTTTTCTTTAAATGTTTTCCTTTATTTTTATTCCTGTGCTGACCAATTCGTAAAAATCATCTTCAAGATCAGACACAA
The DNA here is from genome assembly GCA_025403565.2 of Palythoa heliodiscus. Taxonomy (NCBI): domain Eukaryota; kingdom Metazoa; phylum Cnidaria; class Anthozoa; order Zoantharia; family Sphenopidae; genus Palythoa; species Palythoa heliodiscus. The sequence goes on along the minus strand of JAOBYJ020142588.1, from coordinate 16,967 downwards.
ATAAAGTGGTAAATGGTATAACAAAGAAAATAAAAAAGAGGAATAAAAGGGGATAAAAAAAAACCCAGATAAACTGAAAAAAACAAACAAAAATAAATTAAAAGAAGAAGCTTAAGATTGTATCAACAACACAATTATCATGGGATTTTCTATCATTATAACACACTCTGTTCTGAATATATAATCAATCTTGAAAATGACGCTGGACGGCCTCGAAACGTTGAGAAATTAAACTGGATCTGGCTTACATGCGTTAGTGTTTGTATTACAAATTACAAGCAAAGCCACTTTGATCAAGATTGGGAGGAATAGGGAAAATGAAATTGATTTAGGAAAAGAGGTGGAGGATAGATAAGGATCCGAAAAAACGAAAGAAAAATGAGAAAAAAAAGCAATGAAAAGATTTGGCGGTAAGAAAGGTGTAAAAGAAACAGTTTGCGGGAAAAAATGGGTGAAAGGCATAAAAAAAGAAAGCTTGATATAAACGGGGAAGTAGGAAAAATGATTAAGGAAGGGAAGGTGGATGTACAATTAAAAGGAGGAAGAAAGAGAATAAAAAGGAGTGAGGGTACAGAAAAGAAGGGAAAAGGAAAGAGACAAAGAAATTACAAAGGAAACGGGTAGGAGGAGTTAGAGGATAAAAATAGTATAAACAACGGGAAAAGTGGGAAAATGAGCGGTGGTTAAAACGTCATCAATTTTTATCAACTTTTATGCATACATCTATCTTGCGTTTCTGAGCCCATAGCGACTAAAGCCATGATTCCAATGCTTCAGGTACCGTGAAAGGTCATAAAATCTACTATTAGTGCTAAAAAATTATAGCCTAATATAGGATCAAAAAGTTTTTCTTAAGAACTAGTGTCAGAGAAAGCCTATTTATAAAATATAAAAAACAAAAATTAAGCTACTTCGACATTTATAATCAATGGCAGAGTTTGAGAAACTATACACACCTTTCAACAACAATGCACAATGCTTATGTATCGACATTTTTTGCTAACTCGTTACAGTCTACTGTTGCTGTTGAGACAAAATATGATTGAGGATTACTCCCACAAAGAACTAAAATGCAGAAGAATTTAGATTAAAATGTTAGTTTATAATCCCCAAATGATAACCGTCACTGATATTTTTTTAACCTTCCTCTCGTTGTAACTACGAGCATTCGACCATTTCCCTCCAAAGACCCTCGAACGGAGGCAAACTTTTCAAGAATTGCGGCCTCTGTAAGAACAGAATGATGCAAAAAAACAGAATATAGAGGGAGGGGGAAGCGTGTCGCATTCTTTGCACCTATTCGCATTCCACCCCCTGTACCACAGTCCACAAAAAGTAACTTTTTCCCTCCCGCGCCCCCACCTCAAAGAAAAAATCTAAGTAATTCTACTGTGTAACTAGCTGAATTAAGTTGCATACGATATGGCACATCACGTAAGTGAGGCATTATATAAGAAGTTTGATTATAAATGTCGTGAAAACTTTTGATTATTATCATTAATTTTTCCATATGTTTTGTTGCAAAGTTTTAAAGTTTACTAAGACAAGAAGTAAACATAATTTAGAACGGGAAGGCGCAAACACAACAGTACTCAACACCAAAGAGAAACGCATGACACTTTTACACCTTTGGTATTGTCGGACTAAATCCCACGTCAATGAACAGTTATTTCACAACCTTGGGTTTATTTTGTAATACACATAACAACGTGAGACTGTATAAAAGGCACAGATAGAAGATAAGATACAAAAACCCACTTGTCGCTACTCGCTGTTACTTGTGCACAAGAGTCAAGATTCAAGACTTATTGTTAATGCCCTTGGTTACACACATTTTTAAAAGGTAATAATAATAATGAAAATAATGAAAATAATGATAATAATGATAGTAATATAGTATTAGTACTAGTTCTGATAATAATAATAATAGAAATAATAATAATAATAATGATAATAATAATAATAATAATAATAAGAGATGAGAGATGAAGAGCTGAGTACCGAGCGATGCTTCTGGTGGCTGAACGATTTGCGAACCTGCCCAACACACACTATCGCGGGCAAGTTTGATCTTTACGAACAGCTATTACCCACACGTTTGTACTCTATTCACAAGACACGTGTGAGCGCTGGTAGCGATCTTGTATGTAGGCTATCTGGGAATGCGCAAGAGGGCTTGGCTCATATTCTATCTGCATGTTCTGCACTCGCACAGACCAAGTACTTTGCAAGACATGATGCGGTGCTGAAGGTCCTGTTTTTTGAGATCATATTTGACATGGGCCTGACAGACACTGCGCCCCCGTGGCACTTATCCATCAAGCCACAGCCAGTTTATGAAACAGCAGATGTACAGGCGTTTTGGGACGTTCCAGTATACGGGGAGTACCAAGAGCTCAGAGCAAATAGAGTAGATGCCAGGATAGTTAACAATAAAGAGAAGCAAGTGATAGCGTTAGAGATGAGCTGCCCCTGGGTGAACAACCGCGACAAGAAGACTTCTGAAAAGACCATGAAGTATGCGCCACTTAGATGGGAGTTGAAGCAGAGGTATCCAAGATATGAGATTAACCAGTACAACATTATCTTTATAGACGTACTGGGTGGTTGGAACAAATAAGGACTTAGATTTCACAATGCAGAAACTTGTAGGCAGCAAAGCCAAAAATGTGCTAAAGAAAATGCAGAAGGCCTGCCTCTCAGGAACTTTAAATATCGTACGCACCTTTAAAGTTGCAATTTAATCCTCAGTAGCCAATCATAAACTTTAAATAGGAGAGACACTTTTACACGTAGAAACTATAGTTTATTAATAGTTTTTTTTAGTTTAATAATAGGTTTTATAATTTATTAATAGTTATTTATTCATTGATAAGCTCACGGGCTACGCTATCGCGCCTCGTGTTGCTTTTTACCCTGTATATAGCATACAGATGTTTTTTACTGATATAATAATAATGATAATATAATAATAATAATAATAATAATAATAACATATTTATATATTTGAGGGAGTAGACTAATAGGTAAATTCCCTCAATATAACGAACATTTAATTTTAATTACTTTTTTGGCAAATTCTTTATAACAATGTTTTCAATATTACGAAACCCTCGATACAACGAACACGTTTTCATCAGTCTCATAAGGCTCTTCATTAAATCAAGGTTTCATTGTATTGCAAACATATAGTCTATATAACGGAAACTAAATTAATGTTTTTGTATATATTGTTGACATTTTGATTTGTTTTTCCTGTTGATATATAATTTTTAAAGTGTACATACCCGAAAAATAGAACTTTGTATGTTATAAAGGTTTTCGAAAAAGAAGATAAAGTCGTTTTATTGAAATAGCTCTTTTGGTTGCTGAGATATTAACGTTTTTCAAATATACAAATTAGATAAGTTGTGACGTCATGTCATCTCACAACTGGATAGATCGCAAAACAGCAGTTATTTCTTGAAATACCTGTTCAATGATCCTGAGATTTTACAGTTGTTTTACTAACAAGAGCACATGTAATGATGTTTCTTATGCTGTTACTATGACAACATTTTTGGTCCCAATCCCTCTTTTGTTTTGAAACAAAAAAATGGTTTTGGCACTGAAAGATAAAATAAAACCTTTTCTTCTGCATTATGCATAGCCTCAACCACAGCTGATGCTGCGTTGTTTGAGTGGAAAATGTTTGACAATAGAAAAATTGGAACTTTTAATTTTTAGAAATAAGAGGTCTGTGACTGATGTGCTGCCATGGCAACATAAAATTTCCCATAGTTAAATGTCTTTATATGAGTATGAAGTTAATGCAAAGTTTCAAGTTCACTGAAGAAGTATTTCATTTATTAGATAACCGTTGTTTTGTGATCTATTCAATTGCGAGTCACTGATATGACGTCACAACTTATCTAACTTGCATATTTGAAAATCCTTAATATCTCAGGGACCAAAAGAGCTATTTCAATAAAATAAACGATTTTTTTTTCTTTTTAGAAAACCTTTCTTACAGACAAAGTTCTATTTTTCGGGTAAATACACTTTAAGCGAGCTAACATAAAGTTTTTCAAAACAACAATCAGTGGACTTGTAGTCCAACTGAAAATTCTACCGGAACCATTTTTTAAAGCTGTTGGTAGATATTACTCATTTATACAAGTATTCATATTTATGAAAAAATTACTTGATTCTGAATCTGATTGGTCAAAGGCAGTGCTGATTCTGATTGGTCAAGAGTAGTGCAATTACTTTGTAATTCTCTGAAAAAATGTGTAATTCCGTGCATAAATTTGTACTTTCAGGCAATTATAATTTCAAACACTTATTTAGTTATTAGAAAATCTGATTGGATTTGGTTTGGTGGCGTGACGCGCAAAGTCCAAAGTTCAAAGTTGTTTTGTTTTGCCTGCAGAGTTTTGCCGGTATCCACAACGGAGCTTGCTCATAAATTTTGTTACGTATGCGATTAACAAGTACGTAATCGTATGGACTTGGTATAAATGTCACGTATAAAACATGCTGTTATTGGTTTATAATATAGCTCAGGCCAAAAAGCTACAAACAAACCCATTTTAAACAAAACAAAACAACTTCCATGAATGTCGTCAGCGGCAGCAGATGGCGTGATGCCGCAGTCACAAAGTTTACACTTTTGATTTCATTGAGATTTTTTTTTGGAGATTTCATTTCAATGAACATTTTTGGCAACGATGAACTTTGGCAATTCCTTGTTTATGAAGTTATTATTTTATACTTAATTATGGCAATTATTTAGTGATGAAAACTGACATTTTGTAAAAGTAGTTTCGTTGACCACCAAATTTTTCATTTGGAGACAATGTTTTCAATTTCCGGAAAGCAGCCAAAGCTCAGTTCAATGAAAAAATCGAAGCGGTGGCTGGCAAGAAACAATTTTTTTATTCATACGCGGCGAGCATTTCTTTCACCAAATTTTTTTATGTGTATGATTAACAGGAGGTCGAGGGTATAGTACGTACCCCCCAAAATATTAGTCTTAGGTAGGGTGGTGGTGGTAGTAAACATCCCCCCGTCCTAAAGGTCGGGTCTTTAAGAAGCGTCACGTTAATTTGGCGATTTTGACGCTAAAATATTTAGCGACACTTATATTTAGCGATTTTTCCAAAAATTCATATTCCCAGCTCTCAAAAAAATTTCAAAGGCAACAAACTGAACTCGCTGCCCTCGTTCATTTAAGTTAGCCTTTGAAATATTTCTCGTGCTGGATAAATCCCTGATTGCACTCAGAATTATACGATTACCTATACAAAAACTAGGAGACAAATTATAAGTTGTGAATTTTGACCTCAATTGATCTGTAATTGCCCTCCCTGAGTTTGAATTTCATATAAGCAGTTACAAAATTTCCATGGCAACTTGGTTTCGTGATCGATTGCGTGACTGAGCAAATATCACTGAATCAGTGTTTCGTGCAGTATAAATACGTAAAAGTAAAGTAAACAAGAAGCTTTCTGCGCTTCATTTGTTTCACAGTCAAGCAACTCCCGCGCTTTTTGGCATAGGCCACTGGCATACGTCGACATTTCTCGCGCCTCTGCCACGGCAATAGTAACTGAGTAAGTTTGAAGTAAGTTGACTGTATTTACCGTTTTGTGGATAGATTCAACTTAAACTCAACTGGTAGTTTCTTCATCTTACTGATCGATAGTTTTTGGAAGACAACAGGCGAACACAATATTTCAATGCTGTTGCAAAACGCAAAAACATTGATAATTTATTTATTTATACTTGCTGTTCATTGTTTTTCCTGGATCGTTCCTTGGCCTTTAGCTGGAGTTCATTTACCGCTGAAAAGCCGAAACAGCAAAAAGTAAGTCTTTTAAATGTTATTATCCGACTCCTTTGCAAACTCTTATGTTTGAATTCTGTCCTTTTCCATAAATGATTGCTATTTGCTATTTGCTATTTTTTGTTTTATCCCCCGCCACGGCCGCAGTTTCCCAAAACCAACCCCGCTCGACTCTTTCCTCTCAGAAAGTTTTTACAGACTAAAATGCAAAATCAATTTGTCCCCTACGTTGTTAAAAGGCAATCGAATGGGTCCTCGTCCAACTTTGGGAAAAATCACTTGTCGTTTGGCCGAATTGAAAGAATTACCTGAGCCTAAACGCTTCCTGATTGTATACACGCTTTTTTTATAAGAACAACTTTAGAAAAACGAGACTTAAATTTGCCAAAACTCAAGTTAAGAAAAAGCTCAGGCTGAGGCTCGTTACTGGGAAAGCGAAATCCACTCTCAAGGAAACATCACATATGCGAGTAAGTCGAGTACAATGTAAGTCTTGACAGCACAAAAAATAATAATCTTCAAATCAACATTCTTTAAGAAACCTGAACAAACAAAATAAACCTCGAATACCAAATCACTAACGTTGACTCAATAAAAGTTTCATTTATATTTTACTTATACAGCAGATATGAATGTAACATTTTCAGAAGTACATTGTACAATAAACAAACAATGACATTAACCGTGGAGATATCAACTCGATAAACAAACAAACAATGTTTTCAATTAAGTTAATGCTAGTATAGTACTATAAGCAGCAATTTTACTATTAATAGCAAAATTTGTAGTCGAGAAAGTTGAATGTTACCGCTTGTAAAAACAACATACAGAATTAGACTAACTGTAAAGTTTGGTCAGGTGCGGCTATGTTGTTTTAACCCCTTCATTTCAAAATTTATAAAAACCGTCGGTAAGAAAACACGGAAAGTTGTCTATTGTGGAACTTTATCAGAAATTACAAGGACAAGGTAATAGATTCATTAAAAATAGAATACTCCAGATTATAAGTGAGCCACTGCAGTGCAGATTCCTGAATAACTGAAATTAATTTCTTTCTAAATAAGAAAAACAGACAATTTTCTCGGGACTACTTTGGCAGTCTTCCTTTGTATGCTAAAATACCGGCCGAGTATAGGGCTTTATATTTTGAGTGTCTTACATTCGGGATCGATGGGCAGAAGCCCTGTGGGCTCGAATGAGGACAGGGCATATATTCGGAGGGGGTTTAGGTCCATAGCATTAGGAGGCATTTATTTTCAAAACAAAAAAGGAATGAATGACTTAGAAAGTGTGAAGAAGGCCAATCATACTTCGTCGAAACGCCACTGATCAGATGTTGTTAAAGCTTTGCCGGTTGACGCTGAAAAAAAAATTCGCAACAAAAAATCTCAGCTACGTAAATATACGAGCTAACTGTACTGTATTAACTGATAGTTTGCGCTATTTGAATTGTGTTGAATTATTTAACGTCGTTTAACGTTTTATGCATAAGCCCATAACTGTCTTGATGAGAACGCATTTACATTTTTCGCTGTACTAATTCAAAAATATTATATTTAATATCCCATCTGAACTTGCGTTACAACAATTGTACTGAAATGTTTTCAAAGCTCAGACAGGGCGATTAGATTTCTTCACAAAACGAATAAAGGGCCGGCCGGAACTGAACCTCCAACCAGACGATAGGTATTTAGTTGTGTGTTACACGTGATTATATTACACAGCAGTTCCCTCTTTGCGACTAGGGCATCAAATTTCATTTTGCACTGAAAAGAAAGCTTGTCTATGAAGATCACCGGGTTGCCTGTCTGTTGATCCTAGCCGAGACGTTGGCGTATAGATTTTGCGAGGAATGGCCGAGATTGCTGTATGATTTCTACGCCAGAAACACTTGCTCGGCTCAGCTTCGTAGTTTACGCGCACGCTTTGACCATTAAAAATCATGAAGGCGTTTGTAGTGCTGCTTGCTATCGCCTGGGGAGTGTGGAACAGTCCTTTGGTTGTGGCTCGTAAGTAATCTTATATCATTGCAGTTACACTGGGTTTCTGTGTTCATTTTCAGTTTAAGTTCGTCACCTTTGGGGCTTTAAGAATGCACCTATCAAAAATAGCTTTTACTAAGCCATTATTTTGGTCACAAACTTTAAAAACCATTAGCATCAGTGGTGTAGCTTTTTAAACACTGCATGTGCAGTATGCTTCATAACATTTCTATGTGAATGTGTCATGCAATGCCAAATATTCAGTATACTATTTGGTGTTGATATGCCACTCGACAAGTGAGTTTTCTTCTTCAAGGTTACAGAAATCATATTCTTTGTAATATCTCCCATTGCAAAATTCAGTCAGTACTTATTTATAAAACTGCGAGTGTTTTACTTGAAACGAGTATAACAAGGCAATTGTGTGAAGGCTCGATTTCGCGAAATTCTATCCTTGTCGTTTTGTGGAGGCAAAACACTTTTGTAAGCGGGGGACAATCATAAAAAATAAATTTTAAATCTACATTTAGCGTAGCAATTTTTAAATTTTTTTCTGGGGGAATTGTTATATACACTATGCAATATAGCAATACTTTAATTTGTAATACAAACAGACATTTTAAAATTTCTTTGACTGATACGTTGCTTGACCTCTCGCTCCGTTAATATTTAAACAACTTATAAATGTAGATTTTTTTTGTCTATTTCACTTTTACAAAGGTTTTTGCTCAAATTGTCCATAAAAACTGAGCAAAAATATTTTGCTTTTTTATCACTTAGGAATACTTATCTGCTTAAAGGTTATTTAATTTTTAACATTTTCGAAAAAGGTTAGGTTATTTAATTTTTATCAGTTTCGAAAAAGGCCATTGTTTTAAACGTCTAAGACAAATTGACATGTTACCATGTTCTTAACTCCAAATTTGTCACGTCTAAAAGAAAAGCGCATATTCTATAATAACTGATCCTGTTAAAACAAAAATAGGGCACTTGTTGTTCTAAAAATTGAGAACAAACTAACATCAATCACAGCTTGGAGTTGGATTCCAACCCAATTTTTGTTTTTTTGTTTTTGAACAGAAAAATATATACAGTTTTCAAAAGCTGCATCACACAGCGCAATTAAAACGTTCAGTGGACACAGACCGGTATTCTCGATTACAATTGGCCAATAAGCTATCCACAGTCTTTTCCACACTCTTGGTCTTCAGTTCTAACAAAAACAAGTGAGAGCAATCTTCATCTAGAAAAGTAAAGTCTAAAGAGTATCAAATTTTAGGTGTGAATTTAAGAACATTTTACTGGTCCTTAATTTTAGCTTAGTTTTCTGCTAAAATTTGCAATGAATAAATTTAATTTTGACAAAACTCGCCGCGTAACATATGGTTTATTAAAATAATTTCAATTATTGAATGATAGAGAATCTGCAGAGTGCTTTGAGAAAGTATCAGATTGACAGAACAAAAACTATCACTGTCACACAAGCATTAGAAGGGAAGTTACATCCTTCTATACACGCCGGATCAACGCATGTTTTTTATCACTTTTTCAAAGACGGTATAGAACTACACAGCTGATAAAACAGAATGCAAACTGTATGACAAACCTTGTGCTTTCAGTATGAAAACCAAAAGGAGACGAATGAAGAGGACAAAAATCGCAATCGAAACTCTTTGTTTAGAGAACAAGAAAATCAAATGCATTTAGAGCAGTGTCTGGGACGTTTTGCAAGGTCTCTTGTATTAAGTCGCGAGTCAAAAAATTATATAGAGCTAAAAAAAGCTGGCAAGGAAAAGTGAGAAAAACCACCCGCACGTGACTGCAATCAGAATAAAACTTGACAGGAAATACATATATTTTTTTTTATTTAATGGATTGAAATTCATATAAGAGTTATTTCCATATATAACAGAAACAGATATAAATGTATAATGATACTAGTGTACAATGTTTGGATACAATATTCCATAAAAGTAAAGAAAATTACATTTGGTTAATTTGAATTTAAAGTAGCGTATTTTTTTTTTGTATTTTGTAAAAATAAGTACTAGTTTACAGTCTTGCTAGCAACAACAACTTTATTATTATTATTATTGTACTCTCTCGTTTGCATATTTACAGTAGATTATTTTTAAATAGCAAATATTTCTGCAGAAAAAAGGATGGACATTTTTTGCCGATTTTTCAAGCAGTGTTCCAGGTGCAGTTAGGATTGTTTGAAACAGCTTAATTTAGCCATTTTCGCAAATGTTAAGCGTGCTTCAATTCCGACCGTTGGCTCTGTTACTTAGACAGGCTGCTGATTCGTTTTCAACACGTAATAATCAGTGATCGGCGATTTTTATCCCCTATTGTATATTTAATTTTTTTAAAATTTAGGATAATCTTAGATCTTGTTTAAAAATAGAATTTTATTTGTTCATCTTTATTATATGTTTATTATTATTGTATGTTACAACTTTGAAATGTTTTGAATTCTAATCGCAAACTAGAATAAGTTACACTATATTTTGAAATATGCGCGGAAAAATTGCAAAATGATAACTTTATCACTATCAGATTTATACAGCCAGTTGTAACCGAACAAAACTATATACCTCAACAGATAGCTGCACAATCTATTTTATTATATAGATACCGATGAAATACCAGGATTTATTATATAGATACTGATGAAATACCAGGATTTATTATATAGATACTGATGAAATACCAGGATTTCTCCTTTTATTAAAAAGCCGTATCTTCATCGCGTGCAGTGAATATACTATTTTAACTTTCTTGTGTGAGGATATCACGGTTGTCATGACTACTTCAGTCTCAGCCAAAAAAGAAATTACCATCACAGCATCATATTACGCACGTTTACCTTTTAATAATATTAATAATTATTAATAATAATTATTAATAGTAATGATTAATAATTAATTATAAGAATAATTATTATCTTATAAAATAATCATTAATAATTAGTAACTAGTAATAATTGATAATTAATTGATAATTTATCGCTATCTATATAATAATGCGACGGATTAGTGTCCCGTCCAGGGGGAGTCAATGCCTCTCATCCGCTTAACACTAAAGAGACCGGAGATAAGCGCCGGCTCCAATAGGCCACTTAGGCTCGTAAAAGGATTTAGCTAGTAGCTATATAATTAACAGAATATTACATGTCCGCTGGGGGATACGAATTTTATCTTCTCGTGTTCAAGTTAATATCGACTTGAACACTCAAAGATAAGATTCGTATCCACGCGCGTGCATGTAATATCCTCTATGTATTCACTGCATTATCATTAAGCATATCAAAACCCGAAAGTGGGGATTGGAGGTGGAATATCACGTTAGAGTGCTCTTTCAATATCTCGCGCTTCCTTAATCTGTGAACTAATTGTTTTTTGTTTCTCATGATAAAGTTCGAAGATGGTGTGAAAATATCTCGACGAAAGCACCGCTTTTTTCGAGTTTTCGACTTCGTGAAGAGACTGATCATACGAACGGAAGTGCCTATGATCTTATATATTTTTAAAGATGTAGCTGATATAGTAACTTCTGAACCAATGTTTGAAGGAATATTATGCCTTCAGGAGTGTTTTGCGTCAAAACGCTACAGTGCATCTGTCTTAAACCGTAGATATCTAAACCCATATATCAAATTAAAGCTTGTATTATTTTGTTTGAGTTATGTAAGGAGAAGTTAGATGTTGATAAATTACCTGGAGCTGAAAGGGTTAAACAGGAGAATCCCTGGACTGTACTGAGAAATAGCAAAATAATTTTCTCTTTCGATTTTGTAGTACGCGCGTACAATAGCGTTTTAAAATTTGTCGCTAGCAGTCGCTATATATTCACCCTATGTACACGTTTTCCTCATGGCAACAAGCATTATAAGATGGATTAGTAAATCTAAAAGTAACAATTTGTCGCCCTACCATTAATTTGTGTTTAGCACGGAGCTCGTTTTACAACAACTGTGTGTAATGATTTTCAGACTTAAGTCAACCGTATTTTGTTAAAACCCAACAGGAATCAATCCGGGTGTACTAAATCGAAAATTATTTTATTTATGACTATGAGCGTGCGTGACTGTAGAAACGTGTTTTGATATCACTAAATGCTCTCACGATAGTCAGTTTAAGCATAGTATTTGAGCTCACAGCAATTTCTTTAATTCGGATGAATGATCTATCAGAACAAAAGGTCATTGTAGTTCCGGGAAAAAAGTGTCACGCACTGCCTCGGGATATAAAGCAATTTGCAATTGTTGTCTCCAAGTTAGCCAAAAAAATTTTATACTTAAAAGCCGAGAGCTCGAGTTTATGATAACAAGACAGCCAAGCCGAAGAAATCTTCATAAAAGATTAAAGATATGCATTCTTCGTAGAAGTCGGCCTCGTTCATGTTTCTTCGCCAGTGTCACACATGAATATAAGAACGTGGGGGCTTTTTACACCGTGTATTCCCAACAACAAAAGTGATTAAAAAAAATGTATAACCATGTAAACCGCTCTCGACTCAATAGTGAAAGAGTAATGCATAAAAATACTAAGCGTGTTTCGTTTTAAAAAAACAGATACACGCTTTTTTAACCGGAACACTATAAATGCAACGAGTCTTAAGTTGACCAAGCTTTAAGTTTAACAACAATTTAAGAAAAAGCTCAGGGCTGACGCTCGATAACTATGTACTGCGTTCTTCAGGTAAACTGGACCAATACTCGTAATTTTTAAAGCTTAGCAACAACGTATAAACACAAAAAGATTCATTGTATAATCTGACTGTTCAACAAGCAATGAAGGTAGTTTCCCTCTAAATATAGCCTTGCATGCAATGATATCTGCAGTGTATAGGATTATTCTCACAGTCAATAACAACAAACAGCAACTGGGTAAGGCCTAGTCCACACTAATACGTTTTGTTTTGAAAAATGCATACTTTTTTATCCGTTTTTGCCTTCCGTCTACACTAATACAATCATAAATGAAGCTGTTTGTATCAAAAACGAAGGTTTTTGAAAACAGAGTTGTAGCATCTTAGTACGAACGTTTTTGAAAACGCTTACATCACTGCTCATTTCATGCATGCGCAGTGTAGAGAAAGCATTCTCGAGCATAGCCTGGTGACAAAAACGGTGCTTTCTTACCGTTTTCGTGGTCTTGCGTAGACGGCCGAAAACTTTTAACAAGGATAGTGCGGACGAAAAACTTTTTACGCGTTTTCATAAAACCAAAAATGGAGATTTTCGAAAACGCATTAGTGTGGACAGGGCCTAATTTACGTTTACAGAAAAAATTGAGGCAAAAAAAAGAAAGTGTCAGAGATTGTCCTGCTTTTAAGAGTATCACGATAAAGTCAATCTTAACTGAGCTATGATGGCAGAGCTCCCGTGCTAAAGTGACAGATTCTCAGCAAATAACAACGTCAATAAAATTTCATGGTTAATACCATGGTTTAAATGTGAACAACGTTTCGTTTTCACAGAATGAACCATTTCCACAAAAAAAGTTTTTGAACCCTTTTTCAACAAACAAAATCAGTGACAGTTTCTTAATTAACTTTTTTTAAAAAGTAAATATTTTTGAAACAACAAAAAAAAAAACTCGACAAATTTTGTTTTATGTCTACAAATCAACAACGGTTTGTTGTTAAGTTACAAACACGGTCAGTGTTTATGTATATTAAACCACAAAATATATAACATGCGATAATTTAGCTGTTCATAAACGGAAGAACAAGCGTCAAACCTTAAAGGAGAATTCTGCTTTTTTACAACGTATTCTTATGTTAATGTTTACAGTACACTTGACTTGTAGGGAATGTTTCTTTGCCATACTTGAAAGCAGCCATAGATAACTGGTTACGGCACTGCCATCTTGGAAATTGGTCGGTTTTGCGTACACTGTCGGTGTTTCGTCGGTGTGCCGGTGTTTCGTGTAAGTATTTAGCTTCTTCGTGCAAGGTTCTCCGGATAGGTTTTAAAAATGTAAAAATGAGTGCCAGTAATATGTCAATTTTCGCAACACCGGTCGCGTAATGACGTCACGAGCTTCCGAGATGGCGGCGTCCAAACCAGCTATTTATCGCTGCTTTCAAGAATTATTTTTCAGCTATGTTGCAAGATATGGCAAAGAAACTTTCCCCACACGTCAAGTGTACTGTGAACATTATTACAAAAATGTGTCGTAAAAAGGTAAAGTTCCCCTTTAACCCTTTCATCCCCAGACAATTTATCAACATCTAACTTCTCCTTACAAAACTCAAAGAAATTGATACAACTGGTAATGAGAAATAAGGAATTGATCAAATGGATTAAGCTGTGAAAGTTGAAAAGCCAAATTATCCCAAACTGTTTATAAGAAAGTATGGAGCTCAGATGAGAGAATTTAACAACACATCGTTTGACGCGTTTGAGGCTTAAAGTGCTTAAAACAGATAACCTATTGGATTCTCCCGACAAAGTTCAATGCATTTCATATTAGAAGGTTTAGAGATAACTGTTTTTCATCTTCCACAAAATACTCAGATTAATTCCTTTTATCTTATTAGTGAATGTACTATTTCATGGAAGTTAGGTTTCAGAAATGTGAGATGCTGTGCAAACGTCAGGTGCTGTTGAAGGATAAAGGCAGTTTTTAAGGATTTGTTGGCTTCTTTTCTTTTTATTAAGCTTGTTTTGCTCTTGCTTTTTCTAGAGAGAAAGGTATGTCCCAGAGTTCTTGGGATCCAGGAAGAATGTCCCGAGCCTGACCCTGAGTGCCAATCAGACATTGATTGTGGTCCTGGGACCAAGTGCTGTCCAGACCGCTGTGGTGATCTGGTATGTGAGGTTCCTGTCAAACCAAGTAAGTATTCTTTCCAGGATACCAGGATAAAAGTACGAAAATCACAAATTCTTTTTGTCGATAAATTTGTGTATACTTCTTAGCGTTTGTATTTTTACTAAATTTCAATTTATTGTCGAAACTTATCAAAATTTATATACCTACATAATATTGAACTCCTTGCTTTAGTTATAAGTCATTGAATGAGTTTCCAGAAAGCGGAACCCCTTGTAAACCGACACGAAATTTGGAATCTGTGGACAAAATGAGCCCATGATTTTCGGAGTTCATATAACTGAATGTTAAGTTTCACTTGATGCACCAAGGATTGTACGATTTTTGAGTGGTTAGTTTCGATTGTTTTAATTTACCAAAAACACTCCCTTTCGCACCTAGCAAGAGCTTAGTTTTATGTTAAAGTTAAATTTTATATTATCACTATATATTAACCAAGCACGCGAATATATATAAATATATGGAAAAATCAAAAATCGAGAAATGTTCTTGAAACGTCGCGGAAAATTAAAAAATCTTACAAGACCTGAGAGGATTTTTAAGATCATGACGTTTTTGGACAAAGTCCATTAAAATAACTCCGAAACAGTAGATAGAAGGTCTCTAACTATGCAGAGCACTCGACTTGATTAACACATTGCGCACGTAAAGAAGAATGCATGTAGACTCCAAAACTTGGCTTTTAAAATTGTTATTGATGACTTAATTCTTAAACACATAATATATACCAATATATATACTTCTAATCCTACTTATTGACGTTAACACTTGTCTTGGAGATAAGGTAAATTGCGCTGGAAATTCTCTAGAAATGTCCTTAATTTTTATTTGAAAGAAAATCAGTAAAACACGTCATAATTAGAATAATGGTATTGAAGGAGTGATAGGAAAACGCTATTCTCAAATTCTCAAAGTGAGCACAGGTTTCAGAGACACTCATACCTTTCTTTCATTTTCAGCTGGATGTACCGTTCCAATCGATTTGGCCCTGCTGATCGACTCATCTGGCAGTATTTCCAGAACAAACTGGAAAAAGACTAAACGATTTGTTCGGGACGTCATTAATCAATTTGAGGTTTCAGAGAAAGGAACTCACGTTGGTATTGTTGTTTACAGTTCAAGACCAAAAGTTCATATGAAGTTCAACGATTTCAAAGGGGGATATATCAATCAGTTAAACTACCAAAAAAGAGCAGCCACAATGCCTCACTCGAGGGGATTAACATTCATCGATAGAGCTCTGGTTACTGCTGAGAAAGTGCTATTCACCCCCGAGAATGGAATGAGGAAAGACGTGCAAAAGGTAATACCCTGGGTGAAGTTGTTCAAAGGCGAAGTTGTGCCGGGTAACTTTAAAGCAAGGAAGGTAGAAAGGAAGGAAGAAAGGAAGGAAGGAAGGAAGGAAGGAAGGAAGGAAGGAAGGAAGAAAGGATGGAAAAGGAAGGAAGGAAGGAAGGAAGGAAGAAAGGAAGGAAGAAAGGAAGGAAGGAAGGAAGGAAGGAAGGAAGGAAGGAAGGAAGGAAGGAAGGAAGAAACTAGTGTGGCTAGAATTCAGATAAACTTATTGTGCTGTTCATTTTCTGGTAGGTTGCCTTAGTTCTAACCGATGGTCAGCAAACAAAGGATAAAGGACCATTTGTCCCTCTCGCAGACGCTTCGAAAAAAATAAAAGAAAAGGGAGTATCTGTGTATGCACTTGGTGTAGGGCTGGACATTAACGTTGAAGAATTGTTGGCCGTTTCGTCTGGGGAGGAACAAGTGTATAGAGCCAATTCGTTTGACGAGCTAGTGGGCATAGTAAAGAATATTACTGCAGAGCAATGTAAAGGTATGAATAAATAGTTTAGTTTGGAATTGGTACGAAAGGAAGTTTTTTGCAAGCTCTCTCATTCATTCATTCATTCATTTATTCATTCATTTATTAATTCATTCATTCATTCATTCATTTATTCGTTCGTTTGTTCATTCGTTCATTTATTCTCATTTTCTCTCTTTCTAGACCTCTGGGTATTGTAGTAACTCTTGAGCATCGCTGTAAAATCTAAAAAATAACTTAAAGACTTGTTTAAGATGCGCCCCGAGAGAAGACGTAGTCGAACAGCAACAAAGATGTCTATCTTTTCAAAAATTTTCTGAAAAAAAGTTATCTCTATCACACGTTTATTGATTGTTTCAAACACTAAAGTAAGTAGTCATTGCTGTAAGTAGGCGTTCTAGGCGATTGAGAAAGAGAAGCCAGAAAAATAAGATTCCACTGGGAATCGAACCTGTAACCTTTGCCATAGTAGTGCAGTACTCTGTCTACTGAACTATTAAGCT
>JAOBYJ020141531.1:0-17837 GCA_025403565.2 Palythoa heliodiscus | reverse complement strand
TGATTGGTCGGGAAAGTGTTCCAGCATGGTTTCAAGACATATAGTGGAAGTTACACGCTTCTTTTAGTTATATGCTTATGCTAAAAGTTTAGTTATATGCTTATATGCTTCTGATTAAGAATATAGAAGATTATGATGATAATCATATTAATTGGAAGAAGAGTAACAATAATTAGTATTATGCAACACTTTCAATTGAAGCAGAGAGTCTTTCTCACCTTGCCACACCAAATTCTCTTGTACTTGACCAGATCATCTGAGTAAAGTTACCACATCGAGCGTCGAATGCAGGACTTTCGAAACTATAATCTCGTACCTCACCATACCACAGGTCTGCAGTCGTTTCCCCACTTAGTGCTTCGCCTTTGGTACTGAGCAAGTTTTCTCCAACGTCTCTTCGCTCAAAGTGACCCTGTTGGTCAGCAGTAACAAGGTGCTCGGCCCGTTTTTCTGCGTCTGCTGCAAGTGCAGGTGACCAGGCTAGCGGCAGAACGCCGTGTTGGCGCCGGTAACGGTTGTGTACCCTAAGGCACTGTCGCTGAAATTCATTCATATCTAATACATAGAAAATACAAAATAAATCGTTTAACAGGCAGCACTTACTACCATAGCTATATTGCCATGACTAACATTTATAGAATTAAAATTAAGCAGGAAAATCTGTTTCAAAACCATGTCTAAATTTTTTACGCTAAGCAACTATACCGAACAAAAAATATCATATACTCGTGATATTCATGTGCATTATTACGAATATCTTTGACTAGAAGCAGAAAAGATTGTGAGTGTCGTGGGTGCTTTGACACTTAAAATTCATAAGAATCTAGATTAACAGTGTTAAATCGCTTTCTCATCTGGTAATTTTAAAGGCCAAATAAACTATGGTTTGAATATTTATGCCTCAACACGGTTTAAAAAATGTAATCCTTTTAAGGCTAAAGCCGCCAGATGAAAAATTGTTTTGGGTGTAACTACCTGCGGCTTTGCAATCTATAGAGGGCTGGGTACCACATCCCGTTTGTTTTAAAGAGAGCAGGTGGTTGAATCTTTATCTCTGCAGCAACAGATGACATGAACTTGAAACGGCGCCGGCCTTATCTGTTATCTTGGATAGAATTTGTTATGACTGAGTACTATGTAGACTCGTTAATTTAATACTGATACACGACGCTCTGGCACGCGACTTTTAAGTCTCTTCATGTTCCTTATACCTCACAATAACAAACTAAAACAATCTCTCGTTGAAATACCATAACCACTGTAAAGAAAGTGCGAGCCTTTTTTGTATAACATTAACAGAAGAAGGCTATCTTTTTTTGTAGCAAAGCAAAGTATAAACAAACATGGAGGATTGCACACAGAAAAATTAAATAATGGATTTAACACCAAGATTTTCAATTTTAGTAATGGATAATAGTTTGCAGTTTTTTCACAAAAAATATCCATGTTACTGATTTTCGTTAACCGTTTGTTTGGTCGATGAATTAATTATAGTCTCAAATATTCGAGATAAGATTATACCGTAAATATGATTTGGTGTTTTCAAGTTGCAACTTGTAGCTTTATTTACATTTACTGAATATTAATGATTTTATTAAGTAAAATACTTTTTTTAACTCAAGCGAAGATTGATCACGGAATATACAGCGTTTATCAAATTTGTCTGGAACGCTTATCTTTACTTGTTCCTTTAGTTCGGAATTAAATCAATATCACGATTCATTGAACTCTTTCCTCCCCAGCTAATAGAAATCTTTTTTCGACAACTAAATTACTTAGATTTTAACTGAATGAAAAGCACCATTGTATGGAAAAATCTAATGGAAATTATATATTGACTCACTCCTATATCTCGTACGTTTCACATATTTTATCTCTTACAATAAATATATGCACATTTACCTTCGTCTTCACTGGGGGTTGAATGGCTCGATGTCTCGCTACAGAAACTCTCTTCTGAACGACTGGAGTAGGAATCGTCAAATGACTGACTTGTTCTCAGGCTCTTTGTAATTATCGGGTCCCAAGCATCAGACCCATACTCTGTCCTTGGGCATGATAACACACCTGAACGAGGCTGCTGTTCTTTCTGCTCTTCATCTTCCTCTGAGGAGCCTAGCGCCAATTTTGAGGATTTGTCACGTGTTTCTAGAGTAGCTGCGTTGCCTGGCTCAATCTCTTTCTCCAGTCCACAACACGTTTCATTTTCTTGCTGCGTTTCTTTCTCTGATTCTCTATCTTCTTCCTCCTCTTCGTCTTCTTCGCCCATAAAACGGGAAGGTAATGTCTTATCTTGACTATTTCTTTCAGCTGTCTCTTGGGGCTCCTTCTCTTCACTTTCGGTCATTGAGTAAAGCTTTGAGCCTGTCATTGTTTCACCAAACTCATCCTCTTGAAGAGTTTCCTCGCTTGACGATTTGCTTACCGATGGCGCTGGTTCCATCTTACCGAACACTTCAAGCTCGTTTGTTTCATCATCTGATTCCATTTGACTAAGTTTATCCTCAAGAATAACTAGAGACTCTAGTCTTTCATATTCTTTTAGTTCTACTTCCTCCCTTGATCTCTCTTCTTCGTCTTCGTCATCTTCGTCCTGGTCTTGAGATTTCTGGGGGCTTTCAACTTTGTTTTCTTCCTCCTCCCCTGACTGTAGATGTTCCACGACAACCTTTGGAGTCTTCTCGTGCGTTTCTTCTTCGGATTCATTTGTTTCCTCCTCTGGGATAACATAAATTTCCCTATGATCAGAGGTATCGTCTTCCGAGGAAGTATAATCCTCTCCGTAGCGTACCAGTATAAACTCCTCTAGATCTTCTTCAAGTGGCTGTCCCTGTTGTATATAAACGTGATTGTATTCCTCACCTTCTTCGCTTTGGCCTTCAGAGTCATGTTCAAAGCTCCCACCTGGGGAAAAATCAACATAGTATCGCGCAATCGCTTTGCTTTCCTTTTCATAAATACCAAGTTCAGGCAATTCGCTCTGATGGGAAGTAGCTTCTCCCTCCACCAATGCCCCATCTTCTCTTTGCGTTACCTCTGGGATTGATGTTTCTTCCTGGGAAGAAAACCTGGTCTCCGAGGTCTTTGTAAACGAATATTGTTGCGTCCTAACCCCTACAGATGCTTCTTGTTTAGTCGTGATGATTTCTGACTTGGGATGCAAACTTTCAAATTCTAGTTGTGCTTTGGACGAACTATCGAATGCCTCCTGTTGATCTTTAGCAGAAACCAATTGCATATTGTCACCACTACTTATTGTCTGAGAGGTGAATTGTGAGCTTTTAACTGCATACGAGCTAGAATAGATTCTTCGCGTTGGTGTAGCTGCGGTGACAGCCTCTTGCTTTGAATTAGCTGTTGTCACACTCCTATACTCTGGTGTCACATTTATAATCTCATCTTTTTCACTTTGTTCTAAGCTCCTTTCTTCAACTTCTATCTCAAATGACTCAGCGTTGGCTGCATCACTTTGCTCAGAAGCTCCAAAACTTTCAGATTTGTCAAAAGAAACGTTTGTTTCTTCTTCCTTCTGATCCTCTACCTGAGCAGTATGGATGGTTTGGGTATCTTCGATGGATTCAACATACTCAAAGATATCTGCTTCCGGCTCAAATGGCTCTAGAATAATCATCGTTTCCTGAGCTTCAAGTTTTTCAGAGATTTCTTCCTTTTCATCTGTACTTGTATCTTCTTCGGAATATTTAGCATCCTCAGCATTTCGAGATTGTTCTTCAAACAATTCGTTAACGTCCCCAGCTTGATTCGATTGCGTTTCGTCTTCGATAAGCAGTGCCTGGGGCATTACAAGTAAATTAAGTCCGACTTCAGAGGGCCTTTCATACTCTTCAAAACGTGTTAACGTTTCGATGGTTTCTTCATCTGTATCTCCTAGTTCAGATTCAAAAACCTCCTCAAACGCAGTTGGAACTGTTGGTGGGCTAACCGGAGTAAACTCACAAGCCTCTTCGTACTCCCTCGAAATCGCATCAGCTTTTGGGCACTCGATGAAAACTTTACATTCTTCAAAATCTTCGTTAATTACTTCAACTTCATCTTGTGAAATATCAGAGAGATATCTTTCCTCGCTTTTACATTCTTCCGTTTCGTTCTCAGGAACAAAAGGTTCAAGCTCTGTAACTGACTCGTCGTGATATAAGTGAGTTATCTTTCTTGGTTGGTCCTGAAATAAATTTTCATACCCTGGCACTTCAATTTCGTCTTCGTATAGATCCAATTCAACGTTTTCGGGAAATTCGCAGTGAACTCTTTGAAGTTCAACTTCTTCTTCATAAAGGCCTCCTGGGTAAGATGTTTCTATCAATTTTGAGTCGACAACCGTTGATTTACTATTAATAGCAATTGTTTCTTCATTCACATAGGTATGTCCATTACGTTTTTCAACAATAATTTCATTATTTGCGTCCAGTTTAGTTTCATGTTTGACCTCGTCCTCTTCTTGTATAGCTTTGTCTGTTGTTTCTTTCTGATGCTGTCCCAATAATCCACTTGGTACATTATAGATTTCAATTTCTTCCTCAAATAAAGGCCGTAGTGCTACTGTTTGTTGCTCATCTTTGGAATGATAAAAACATTCTTTTCCAGATTGAATGCTCGTTGTAACAGTAACTTGCTTCGTTTCTTGCATACCACTATCGGATGTTACTTTTTGCATTTCGATTTCCTCCTCAAAGACTTCATCTTCAAAGTCCGTGATTATTTCTGCCATGCTAACAACAGGGCTACGTTGAACAATTTGAGGTAATCGACCAATCTCGACTTCTTCTTCAAAAACGTCATCTTCAAGATCATAATGATCTATCACTTCAAGCGAGGTATTTCGCTCCAAATCTATAGTATTTACCCTTCTAACTTCTAATTGTTCTTCAAATATCTGAGTTTCACTTTGTCGATCTTCTTTTTCACCATCAGCGTTTTCTTCTGCTTTTGTTTCTAACACTTCAACGTTTTCTGCATATAAACAAAGTTCACTTTTTCCTTCATCCTCTTCTACGGTGGAGATTTTCTCCACAGGTAGGAACTCATCTATTATCTCCTGTGATTGTACACTACATAATCTGTTGTTTTCCATGTCTTTATTTTGTTCTTTCTTTTCGTAACCAAGTTTTTCTAGTTCGTCTTTAACGAACTCAACCTCCACTTCCTCCTCATACACAGCACTGCAGCATTTCATGTCCACATTGTGCTGCTGGACTTTGTCAAGTTCATGGATAACTTCACGTGGTTCATTTTCCACAACGATCTCCTTACCATTTTGTTTTTCTTGTTGTTCTGCTCCAAATTCCGCAATCGATTCATCAAGATCATCCAGTTCAGCAGCCATGTGTACAGGAGATCCAATACATACCTCTGTCGATATATCGGATGACAAAAGTCGCTGTTTTGAATAGTTGCTAACCCTCGAAATTTCGTCATCCTCTCTTTCTACCTGGATTGTTTGCTGAAGTTCTTGCCGATGTTCCAGCTCACTATCTGTATGAAGAGGTGACTGGTCAGATTCTTCCTCATCGGACCTTTCGATTTGTTTCATATAAATATTTTCTAGTTTTGGACTTGCACATTCATATGTCTCGTCAAATTCGGCTACAAAGTTAACTGGTGAATTGCAAATATCCAGTTTCATAACTTTTTCAGTGCAATTAATCTTTATCTCCTGAGATGATTGTGGCTTAGGGACCTCTATCACCTCAGCCTCCGTAAAAGAACTCGTTTCTGAGTCATTAACCTCAAGCATAGACAAATTAGAGACTTCAGATATAGTCTCCTTTTCAACGAAATTTGTAGTTGTTCTGAATTCCAACGAAGATAAACTTTCAAGCATTACAAACTGTTTTTCTATGCTTTTTTCTAAAATTTCTTTGTTTACTTTGTGTTCTTCTGCTTCCGCGAATAGCTTTTCTTCAACTTGGGTTTTCCCTTCTGAACAACAAAAAACCGACTCCGACTGTTCGGGATTTTCTGGTTCTAATTCATCGTAAATTGTTCTGCGCTTTTCAACTACAGCAGCAACATTTGCTGTTACGTTGCCAGGCTCATCAACGAAGTTTACGTGTTCTTCAACTTCGGCCGTATTAACAGTCATGGCTGATTCTAGTATTTCGTCATCTGTTTTTTCATTTATTTCCTCATATCTTTTCCCACAATTCTCCAGCACAGCGACAACATCTGACAAGGTGTCATCCTTAGCAAATGGTTGTTCTTCTACTAATACTTTCTCTTCCGTAAAACGAAGCACTGATTCTTCCTGTTCAGGACTTTCTGTTTCTATTGCATCATAAATTTTTGTTTGGTTTTCTACTGTAGCAACAATATTTGCTAATATGTTGTCAGGCTCATTAATGACGTTTTCACGTTCCTCCACCTCACCCTCGTCAAAAGATATCGCTGATTTTAGTACCTCGTCAATCTCGTCATTTATCTCTTCATTGCTTTTCCCATAATTCTTCAGTACAGCGACAACAGTTACTGGAATATCTGCTTCCACAATTGGCTTTTCATCTGCTTGCGATTTCTCTTCTGAAAAACAAAAAACCGACTCCGACTGTTCGGAATTTTCTGTTCCTAATTCATCATAAATTGTTCTGCGCTTTTGAACTATTGCAGAAACATTTGCTGTTACGCTGCCAGGCTCATCAATGGAGTTTTCGTTTTCTTCAAACTCGGCCGTGTCAACAGTCATGGCTGATTCTAGTATATTGTCAGGAGTTTCTTCAGTTATCTCCTCATACCTTTTCCCAGAACTCTCTAACACAGCGGCAACATTTGACGGAGTGTCGGCCTTCGCAAATGGCTTTTCTTCAGTAGATGCTTTCTCTTCTGTAAAACAAAACACTGATTCTGCCTGTTCAGGACTTTCTGTTTCTAACTCATCATAAATTGTTGTTCGCTTTTCTAATGTAGCGATAACATTTTGTGATACGTTTTTAGGCTCATTGATGACGTTTTCACGTTCTTCCACTTTACCCTCGTCAAAAGATTCTAATACCTCGTCAACTTCTTCATTTATCTCTTCATAGTTTTCTCCTCGATTCTTTAATACAGCGACAACATTTGCTGGGATGTCTGCTTCCACGAATGGCTCTTCGTCTACCTTTAATTTCTCTTCTGAAAAGCAAAACACCAATTCTGGCTGTTCAGGACTTTTGGTCTCTAATTCACCATAAATTGTTTTTCGCTTTTCTACTATAGCAGCAACATCTGCTGATAAGATGTCAGATGCAATGAGGGACTTTACATGTTCTTGAGCCTCACCGCCCTCGATAGATACGGTCGATTCTATTGCCTCGCTGGGTTCTTCATCTAATCCTTCAAACTCTTTCTTGTGATTCTCCATTACAGCAGCAACCTTTTCTTGAATATCTACTTCTTCGACAGACGTTTCTTCTGCATACAATTTATCTTCTGAGGAATAAGAAACCAATTCTGGCTGTTCGGCACTTTCTGTTTCAAATTCATCATAAACTGTTTTACGTTTTTCTAACGTATTTGTTTCTTCTTGGTAAACTTGTGATTGCAGTTCAGAAATTTCTTCATCCAATTCTTCATAAACTGTTTTGCGCTTTTCTACTACCGCAGCAAAAGTTTTTGTTGTTGCCAAATCAAATAGATTTTTTTGCTCGTGTAATTTATCTTCTTTATACAATGTAGATGATTCCCAATGTTCTTTTCTTTGAACAGCTAAATCTTCGTCACTCGTTTCACCTTGTTTTATTAAGGCTGCAACATCAGCCGGAACCTCTTCTCTCTCCTCAAGAATAATTTCATCCTTTTTGAAGGGTTCTTCTTCAAAAACAAGAGTCGATTCTTGTTGTTCCGGAGTTTCAACGTCACATTCATCGTAAACAGTTCTGTGCTCTTTCAAAAAAGAAGATATACTTGTAGGATAAACTTCATTTATACTAATATATTTTTCGTGTAATTCGTCTTCAACATAAAGCGGAGACTGTTGTTCTTGGCTGTGCATTTCATTGAGCTCCTCATAGACTGTTCTGCGTTTGGCGTTTTCAGAGGAGACATTTATTTTGATGTCTTCATTTTCGATCACACAATTACCTGGTTCCTTTAACTCGCTTTCTTTGCAGAATGGAGAATATTCGAGCTGATCAACATTTTCCACATAAGGTTCGTCGTAACGAGCAGACTGTTCTAACACAGCAACAACACTTGTCGCAATGTCTTTACCCTCGCCAACAGAATTTTCTTCTATTAGCTCTTCTTCCGCTAAATACGCAATAGAGTCCGATTGTTCAGGGGTTTCTTCAATAAGCTCGTCATAAACAGTACAGCGTTTGTCCACGAAAGCAGCAATATTCACGCTGGATTCTCCTTTCTCATCAAAATGCTTTTCTTCTGTTTGGAGATTGTCTTCCACAAAGGTTGTGAAAGAGTCTGGCTGCTCATAACATTCATTGTCATATTTCTCACATATTACTTGGCTTTCTTCAAATTCAGTCGCTTTGGCTTCATTAACTTCTTTCTCGTTTTCCTGCAATTGACCTTCGTTACTCACAGTTGATTCTGTTTGCTCGGAAACTTCAATGCCAAACTCTTCATAAATTGGGCTACGCCTTTCCATTTCAACATTCATTGGCTTGTCATGGCTCTCTAAAACACACTTTTCTTCTTCTCGAAATTCTTTGTCTTCGCATGTTAGAGCTCTTTGTTCACTACTGTGCAAAGTTAGCTCACCAAAGACTTCTTTCTGCGGTTCGAGTTCTGTAGAAGGCTGTGCCATCACACATGTCTCATTAACTGACCTTTCTAGTTCTTTAGCTTCATCCTCCTCAAATGTTTGTGGGCAATCTAGATTTTCACATTCCTCAGCATCGAATGAATCATAAATTGTTTGTCTTTTTTCAAATACGGCTGCTACATGATCAGTGGATATATGTGAGGATTCAACAAGTAACTCGCGTGTTTCATCAAATTTTGTTGCTGTTTCAGGATGTAACGCCTCACATTCTACCTCTCCAACCTCTTCACCATAGTCGGATTCGCTTAACTCATAAGCCACATTAATAGAAGAAACCTGATTTTCCTCTTTTTGCTCAAATATACTAATATCTTCAACCGACTTGTACTCTTGAGCTTTTCCATGACCAACAAGTTCCTGTTGAACCTCAATCTGCTTTTCAAGCACTTCAGCTGCTATGTGAACCAAGGACAGCGGCCTTTTTTGTACTGAATCAGAAACTTCCTTTACGTCTCCATATTCCTCAGCAAATTTTTCATAGCTTTTAGTAAAGTCCATTTGGTGCAAAATTTCCTCCTCACTTTGTTGATGCATTTCATTAAATGGATCAGCCTGCTCAATACTGTGTACTGTTTGCAGTGGTTGGCTCCTCTCTCGATCGTTTTCCTCCGGCGCAGCCACTTCTTTTTCTTGGTACAAAGGGGTATCTAAAACGTTGTCGCTTTCCTGCTCAATATTTTGTTCTTCTACACCTTGATCTCTTTCATTGATTGTGAAATGTGCTGGAGATTGTTCCATATTATGAGATAGTGCACTTGTCATTTGTTCATTTTCAGGGTAACTATGCGCAACTTGAAGCTCAAATAAAGTAGAAGAAATTTCGCACCTCTCTCGAGCATCGTGAGAATAACTGGTCCCAGAAATGTGTATTGAGCTTTGTGCTCTTTCTGTAACATGTTCAAAAGTAGATATTTCTTCTTCTTGGGGATAACATTTCATTTCCACTGTTTCAGAGAATACACTTTCTACCTGCTCTTTAAACTCGGTGGAAAATGCATCAATTTTGCCGGCAACTTGTACTGGAGAATGAGCTTCCCTCACTCTGAATTCTGACATGTAAACAGGGTCATCTTCGATAGACTCCGCAAAGTTAGCTTCATCTTTTGTGTCATCTGGTGTAACATGTTCAAGGGAATCGTCCGACGTAGGTTCCTCTGTCAAATGAAGCAGCAATGGCCGAGATGTTTCTCCTTTTCCAATTAGATCTTCTTTCTTTTCAAAGTTTTTTATGCTTATGGAATCTTCTGTGTATATCGGAATAACTTTGGACTCTTTGCAAATTTCTATATGTTTTATACTGTCTTCTTTTGGTTGAGAAGTCTGACTAACTACAGCAATTTCCTTTCGTTCGTGGATTTTGTATTGTGTTTTTATAACTTGCGTGTCAGTGTTATCTTTCGTTTGTCGCACCGTTGACTGTTCAGTAAAAACATCATCGGGCTCATTTTCACTTTCAGATTTACCATATTCTACAAGCTCTTCATCGCTCACACTAACATGAGGAGCAGATACTTTTATTTCATCCGAGCCCGAAGATATTATTGCTTCCTTTACCAAAGGAAGTTCTTTCTTTGTGTTTACAAACTCACCGTACTCCACAAGCTCTTCGTCTGAAATATCTCCCAACAATTCTGCTTTAAGATCTGCCTCAGTTTGATGCCTCGAATCGACTTGTACTTTCACTACGTCTTGCTCACCAGAATCAGTTTCACGTTCAGAAAATAAAACATCAAAATCGAGCTCTGCTTCAATATCATTCTTATATGAAGCCACCACTTTCTCATCACAAATTGGACTTTTTCTTTGAAGGGTAGGAGTTAATGTATCTTGTTCATAATTAAAATCATCAGCAACATTGAATTCTAAAGGTTGTACTCTTTCTGTTAGTTCTTCGGTTTTAATGGTAATAAGCTCTAAATGGTAACCAACCTCTTCAAAAAATGCATCCCTTATTCTATCCTGATCCAGTGTTTCAAAAACACAAAGATCGGATGGGACTTGCACTTGCACTTCTTCTGATTTTCTTTCGAGTCTTGTTAAAGGCTTATCTTCTTCGTACTGCTTCTCTACAAAATGAATCGACAAAGGGCCTTCACTAATTAGAGTTGTTCGTTCAGAAGCTAAATTTGTTTCTAGATGGTCGTCTACAGCACTTTGAAAATTTTTTTCTGTTTCTTTACCTGACTTTACCAACTCGAATTCCTCGTGCTCAAACACACTTTCCATCTGTTCACTAAACAGATCTCTACTTTCCTTTTCATATTCATCTCTTTCTTGATGTTCCAAAATATCTTTAATCTTCGAGTTAAACATGTCTTTTGATTCTTGTACGTCTTCATCAGGGCTTCCAGGTGAAACTTCTGTGGCTTCTCGGGCTTGATAGACATAGATAACATGACTTTTCTCAGCAGATTCGCAACAAGTTTCGTCATCTTGAAAGGTCCCCAGCGTCTCTGTTCTAGTCTCGCTAAAGTGTTGATCTAAATAATGATCTTTGAATTCAACTGGACTATGTGAATCAGTTTCTTCAATGTGAGCCGGAAACACGTCATCGTATTCTAGCTCCTGTTCTTCAACTTCCTGGATTGTCTCAATTGGCTGATAGTCTTCAACATAATCCTCTTCCTCTTCAGTGTAGTCTTCTTCTGATGTTATTGCCGGAGATACATTTTCTATATCATCATCGTAGATTTTGCTGCCTCGGTTTCCATCTTGTGAAACTTGTTCCCAAAATGAGATCTTTGAAAGTACAGAGCCTGGCTTGATCTCAACAATATCTGAACAAATGGATTGCGGTCTTGGGCACTGAAAGTCGTGGGGGCTTAGCTGCATTTTTGGTTCGGAGTAAACATCAGCTTCCTGTACATCCACTTCAACTGGTTGCTCGTCTTTGTCCTCAACAGGCTGTTCCGAAACACACACCATGGAAACTGAAATAGTATGCAAAGTATGTTTAGAATTTAGATTAAAACGAGAATATGATAACTAAATTAATGCCACTAAATTAATGGCACCATGACTGAGTTTAATATTTTGCCCAAACTGCAACAAACGTAAGAATAATAGCACGAAAAGACAATTATACATTCATTTAGTACACAAATGATCATCACCAATTTATTAAGCAATTGTGTTATGTTATCAAGTTAATTATTATAGCAGCTCTGTTCTATAAGAGGATAGAAGTGGAATGAAAAAATACTTGAAGTAAAACCGTCGTGTCATTTTTCTTTATGCCTTCTTTACAACAAGGGAATTGATAACCATTATGGAGAACCTCTTACAAAACATAATAACCGAGGGAGGATGATAAACCCGATACTGGTAGAACAGAAAGGCAGTATAATTTGGCCGTGAGAAAAATAAGCAGCGTGTACCTTCTGTGATTGCATACCATGTAAACAGGTTAAAAAGATCCAGGGTTGCTAAGTTTAAACATTTGTTTTCCAAAAAAATTTTTTCAATTAAACCCGTGTTTGCATATAAACTTTATAACCCGTTGTCAAAAAGAGTCCACATGTTAAGGAGTGGGAAATAATTAAATCTGATTTTAATGCCAATAACATGTGTTTTTTCTACTCAATATTTTCAATATTTCCAGATTTTCTTAACTGCTTCTCGCAACGCTTATTAAGTTCATGGAACGATTGCGACCAACAGTATCCAGTTTTTTCTCAGATATTTCACAAAACGAAGAAAATGAAAAGCAAACTGTTACAAAATGCAAAAAGAAAGTTTAGCGACAGAATCAGAAACTCAATGTTTTCTTCAGTCTTGGATACACCTGTAAGAGACTAATGTATAATTTTATTGTGAAAAACAAATAAATTTTTTGTTTTTTTCGTTTTATATTTTAAAAAAAAGATGTCTGCAACTTTTTTCTCGTCACAAATTTACAGTATATAATTATTTTGGTTGTTGGGAAACTAATTATCGCAAAACTTTAAATTGAACATGCTCATGGCGAATCATTTCTTGTGACTGGCGAGTAATTTTTTTCTCACACTAGCCAAAAATTACTAATTTTTTTTACTGTGTAGAGCCCTGTATAATATGATTAGCTAGGGCTATATATGGGCTGCATGAAATGGAGTATGGACAGTTTTCTATTATAAATCTACTCACTGTCATTGGATTGTTGTTGGCAAATAAGAGGCTCTTCCACCCGCGGGCTTTGTGTGCCATCAATCCACACCAACTGAGTGAACTGATCGGTTGAGGAATGGCGTTTCACCTCTTCACGAAACTTTGGAACAATATTCGAGTTTTCATCCACATCACTGAAGTGAAAAACAAAAATATACATGAATTATACCATAACTTGACGCGTAATAATCAGAATTAACTATTCAGTTATACGCCACGGTACACGAGACACCATTTAATAGAGTCGGTAAAACTCGAAGTGATCACGAAGCAATAACTGTTATTGATATACAGATATTCAGAGACTCGAAAACGAATTTCAGGAGCTGAGGCAGTTTGCGGAAAGCGTTTGAGAGATAACCGAAAATTAGTAAGTCAGTGAATAACGTACATTAATGTCAGAATATAATAGTGGAGAAATCTTACTCTGTACAGACCAACACAACTCACTGATTTAATAGATTTCTTGAAGTTTAATTAGAGTCATTAGACACTGACCGGTTTTAGGGATGAATTGACTAGCTTTATTTGGTGTTGACTGTTCACTTTGCGCAGCACTGATTAAGTAACTTTCCTTTAAATCGATAATAACATCTGCACAGATTTCACCCAGTATAGGTACACATTACCCACCAGGAACACATGAAGGTCGAGTTTTACCCACTAGGTACATGTGAAAGTCAGTTTTCACCCACTAGGTACACGTGAAAGTCACTTTTAATCCACTAGGTACACGTGAAAGACAGTTTTTACCCGTCAGGTATACGTAAAAGTCAATGTTCCCCCACTAGGTACATGTGAAGGTCAGTTTTCACCCACTAGGTACACGCCAAAGTCACTTTTAACCCACTAGGTACACGTGAAGGCCCGATTTTACACACTGGGCATATATTACGGTTGATTCACACTCAGTATAATGAAAGTAACCATGGGCACGCACGAAAATCAGTTTCTGCCTATTTGGCTAACATTAGGTCACTGTTTTCAAGAAGGTTAGTTTTTATTTATTAGCCACACATGAAGCTCAGATTTTACCAGATACCATGGTAAAAATTTTCTAAATGTATCCACCTTGCAGAAAAAAAAATTAATTGTAGATTTCTTTCCTTGTGACTAAACTATTTTATAGGGCTTCTGTCTAAACTATTTAAAATGTTAAATATTGTGCAGTATCTGGTAATCTGTACATCTGCATCGTTTTCATCAGCCGATAACTCAGTTTCCTTCAACAGGCAGGTTTGCAAAATGATTTTTCAGCTCTATATTGTAATCATATTTTTAAAAATTTAGTTTTACATTTTCTAGAAGTCACGGGTAAAATATAAAGTATTTGTTGATTGTGCAAACATTTCTTAACGTTTTCTTAGACTGGGAAAGTATTGGCCGTTATACTGCGGCCGCAGTAAAATTGGTCAGCGGACCACTTAGTTAAAAATACATGAAATAACGGTACTTTAATGAGCGTTTTCAGTGTGAGTGAGAGTCCAACAATGTTTTATTTTGGTTTTGATGACCACTAATAAGAGGCTCCGCATAAGAAAAGAGAAACCCCTCGCTGAAGAAGCGAGGGCAGCAGCCACATTGGCACTGAACACTGAGGTGACACTGTTGTTATTGTTGTTACAGTTATGATAAAGGTTTGAGGTGGGTCACTCATGCCAAGACCCTTCTCCGTCGCCTACTTCATCGATGGTTAAGACAATGCAGTTGTATGACAGTGTGAGGAAAAAACGAGTTTTATAGTTTTATCAAGAGGAGAAACAAAAAGTACAAATCAAATCGGACTTCCCATGCGAATATTGAGATGAAACTTGGCATGGTAAGTATTATAAGTTATAGCTTCCAAAAACATCAAGATGGATTTGCAAAATTTTGATCGTAGTACCACTTTAACTATATAACCATTTGAAGATCAATGGAACAGGTAAAGTGTTAATTGGATCCGTTAAATGCTAACTGGACATATGCTAAACTTTTGTGAAAAATGGTGCCAAGAAACTCTACGCTGAAACATTTATGGATTTAATGCTTCTTAATTTTTTAAGACGTGTATACAATTTTAGTAAAGGCTAGCTCTTTTGTTACCACTTTGTTCTCTATTTAACAAATAGATTCCATGCTGCCGTGCGTCTGTTTAGTAATAGATCACAGATGGCGTTAAACTGTGGTAAGAACAAAAAAGTGGCACACGATGCGATAGCCGAGTGTGTAACTGATGTTCTTATCACAGTTTGACATCCTCTGTGATCTATTACTAAACAGACGCACGGCAACATGTAATCTCTTTGTTTTATATAATAAAGAATTAAACTTAATGCGCATAAAATCTGGTTTATTTTAAAACTTTGTAATGATGACGTCAACCGTGCGTCTGTCCTCTAATAGATCAGAGGCGAGACCTAATCAAAATGGGAGAATAGCTTGGGTTATTATGTAAATAGAAACACCTGGATGAAAGAACAGAAAATCGAAAAAAGCTCTCCAGTGCAGAGTGCAAACTGTTAAGTAGGTTGGTATGTAGTGTCACGCAATAGTCGAGGGTTACAAGTAACACAATTAGTGAGTGTTAGTCCATCAATGTAGATGGTTTGTGTCTCATAGTGTATCTCAACTTGCACGGAATGAAACCCTAAGAGATAGCGAATTGGGTGTGGTCAATGGTGAATGAAACCCTAAGAGATAGCGAATTAGGCGTGGTCAAGTGATTTTAACCCTATGAGATAGCAAAGGGATAGGGAAAATTTTGAGCACCCCTAAGGGATAGCTCTTGGGTTAATTTTATACCCTAAGGGATAGGACGAGCAGCCCCTTCTACGTTTATCGGGAGTCTCCCTCCCCCGTCAGTGAAGGGTGTTGTTTGGCAATGTGAATAGCTTATATTCTATATCAATACTCTATCTCAACACATTGTCCATGCAATGAAGGTTGATAAATAAATAGCTATAAGGCGATGATCAAGCATTATAAGTAGATCAGACAAAGGCAGCTGTTTGGTACTGTGAATAGCTTATATCTTATCAGTAGTCTATCTCAACAAATTATCTAATGAAGGTAATTAATAGTATAGTTATAAAGCAATGCTCAAGGGTGGCGTTAGTTCGTTAATGTAGACGGCTTGTATCTAATAGTTTACCTCAACTTGCTTTTAAGAAGGTTAATAATAAAGTGCATAGGCGATGGCCGCGAAATGAGCAAGAGTTTTAAGTAACACAAAGGGCATTAGATTATCAATGTAAAGAGTTTGTATTTAAGAAATAAGATAAAATAAATAAAATAACACAAAACAAAATGAGATGAAGTAAAATAAAATAACATAAAATAAAATAAAAACCTAGTTCATGAACTAAAAAGTTTTATTATATTCTCAGCAAAATATCTCATTTCCGATTGGACAAATGTGAATGCATAAATAGGTTATAGAGTGCAATACGGAAGTTGCTTTGGAGACACCTGTAAGCGCCAAAAGTTGAAAACAAAAACAAAATGGCCGACAGTCGTTTTTGCTGTGTCAAACCAAAACGATGTTGAAAATGCGACAAATCAAAATACATTAAAAGCTACACAGACCTGGTTAAAAGTTTGGAAAAAATGAGCGGCTGAACAAAAAATCGGCGAGAGACTCGAAGAGTACGAGCACGAGCAAATTGATAATCATTGAAGCATCTACGTTTCATTGTTGAGAATATAATAAACAAAAAATTGTATGAACTTGCTCGTGCATTTCGTGATTTATGGCCGCTTGTGATGTTTTGAAGTTCTCAAATCGCACTCGCCTTTGGCCCGTGCAATGTTTAGAACTTTTAAATCACCCCTCGCGACCATAAATCACGAAATGCCCTCGCGTTTATACGGTTTCCTATACATCAATACTAGAAGACTTTGACATTTTGTAAACAAAAACGAGAAATAAGGCAAACGGCTTCAACGTCCAGACGACTTAGACGTCTTAAAGGTAAGGACTGAAAATTGTAAATCTTACTCAGGGCTCAATTTGAAAAATCTTCGCACGGTCAGCCACTTCCGACATGTAGTTTAGGACGTCGCGTCATGGTTACGAATTTACCCAAGACGCCCGTACTGACAGTTGCCTTGGACGTCTTGACGTCCTCTGGTATAAGAAACGGCCACTGTCTACATGTAACGTCATGGAAAAACAAACTCAGCTGTTATTTATTTTTGTTACTAAACGGCTAATATTATAGTTCACATGCCAATCTTAAAAGTGATAATCTTCAGCTTTATGGATTTAGGTATCTACAGTTTAAAACAGACAAACTGTATCGTTTTGACGCAAAACACCCCTGAAGGTATACGGTATATACGGTAACCTTAAAGATCATGTTTGTTTTCATGTTTTATAAACACAGTTAAAAAAAACTATTAACATGATTAAAAACTTTATTGGGCATAACTGATAAACATATGATAAACAGAAAACATCATGTTAAGTGCTTTGTACAATTTTTATTCACTCGTAGTTGATACGAAAGGACGAGTGAATAAAATATGTAAAAAGCATTTTCCACTGTGTTTCAGTTCTGTTTAATATACAAGTTTTGACCTTTGAATAAAAACTAGTTCCAAAGACGAAAAAGATTAACATTGCTATTTTTGAAATAAATCTCAGTACTTACAAAATAAATAAATTACTTCATGGTTTGTTGGCTAGCACAATTTTATTCACTCGTTGTGAAGAGCGGCTAGACTCACTCGTTCGCTGCGCTCATTCTTCGTTTGCGGCTCTTCACAACTCGTGAATAAAAATCGTACGCGCCTCAGGACCAACTATGAAGTAATCTCTATATAATTTCAATTTGTCACTTCCTATCACCTGTGAATACTACAGGCGTGTTCACACTAGCGACGCAAACGCAAGCGCAGACGCAGACGCAAGAGCAATAAAAACAAGTGTGAATGTAAC
>JAOBYJ020140477.1:0-17849 GCA_025403565.2 Palythoa heliodiscus | reverse complement strand
AGGGTGAAAAATAATGAAATTTGTTTTTTTTATATTTAGAGAAAGTTTATTAGCCGCAAGCCAGTTGAAAATAAAAGAGAGAGCATTATTAATTGATATCTCTAGATTAATAAGACTGCGATCTGAACAAAACAAGTTAGTGTCATCGGCAAAAATATGGAAGTCAAAAAAATCAAAGCATTTATGAAAGTCGTTGGTATATAGAAGGAATAGGAGAGGCCCTAACACTGATCCTTGTGGAACTCCATGGGAAGTGATTAGGTTTTTAGAAGTGACATTTCCAATGGAGACATGTTGGCATCTGCCTTTAAGATATGAGTTAAACCAGTCACTGGCAATCCCCCTAATACCATAATAATAATAATAATAATAATAAGTTATTCACTTAATATAGCGCTTTTTAACATTTAAATAATCAAAAGCCCCAATATAATTACTTGAATACAACATAAAATGAGAGAGTTCAAAAAGTTATATCTTCAACTCAAGGCTTCCAAAAATAAATACCCGTAACAGCTGAAGACAAAACACATCTTTTTGTCAACCTTGAGCTGATTGTATCGCGTTTTTGGCCTACTCGTTGAAACAACAGGAAAAACCTGCATGGGCCAGTATCTTGATCGCTGCAACATTATCAGGGGTGATAAAAAATGAATGTCCTTTGAACCCGTTTTCACTCTTTCTATTGGTTTCTTCTTTTGATCGAACTGTTGGTGAAAACGTTTTTGACTTCCGCTATTGACGGAAAATATAAAATTAAACAGAAAAAGAATGTAACTGTTGCCCGAACGTAATTCCAGTTCTTTAACAATACATACCAACAGCTCTAACTTCAAACTTGTCTCCAAGTGAGTGTGGCTTACGTACGGTTGAGTGTATGCGAAACAAAGGAACTCACCTGTCTCCCTCGGCAATTCCTGCTTCCTTTGCGTGTTGCCTTGTTCCTATAATTACTTGCTCATACTCTTCAGGTTCAAACAGGTTTGGAACCTGTAGTACAAAGACAACATGGTCATGATTGCGTCTACCTAAAGCATAGTGATACCAAATCCAAAAATATTTTGTTTTGGGACTCCTTACCTCGCCTGAGTTGAGTATATTGTTGATATCCTCCAAAAATTCCTCAACAACAATCTATTGAATGCAGGAAAAAATGCAAGCAAAGACTTAAATCAAGCCACTCTTTTTTATTTAAATCTGTTTCTAATTCAAGCAGTGGAAATACTTGGTGTTACTCATAGCAATGCATCATAGTTGAAAATAATAAAATCCCTAGAAACACTATAATATGATAGAACGTAAAAAGAAAATATTAAAAAAAACGAGGGCTGGTAAAACGGGGGATGTCACTGAAAACATCTCCATTACAACATGTAAAAGAATGAAAGTATAGAGAATTTTACCGTTATTACAAACCTTTATTATGTAATCCTTAACGTGATAGTCTTACACGAAAGGCTACTTAGGAATATGGTAATCAAAAAAACAAAGAAAACAAAATTCCGAAGATGGTAATCATTACTGACACTTGTCAGTTCTCTTCACTTCACCTATTTACTTGTACATTGACATATGACACGTCCACCTGTTACAAGAAAGGCTACTCAGGAATATGTAATCAAATAGACATCATTACAAAATTCCTAATATTAAGGTAATCATTACGGAAAAATCCCTAATAAAGGGACCTATTGCTGAGACATTCCCCACCTGTGTGTCAGTGAATAGGAATACAGTATTTTCACCGCTGACTCCAGCCATGTTGTACAATTTTTTTAGGTCTTCGCGAAAAGCAACATAGTCATAACCACGTGTCAGCTCAATCTGGAAACACTTGTAAGTTGACATGTGACACGCCAACCTATTTCAATTCAAACGCGGCTTATTACGACAGAGACATTTTGAATTGCACAGGATATGTTCAGTAACTATGAATTTCACTTTTTCCTTTCTCTCTCCTCAACACCAGCTTTGTTATTTGTGAAACAAACTGCGAAAATTTATAGGCTTTTCCCAGAACTACATTACGTGCAAAAAATTTCGGACGAGTTTAATTTCGGACTTCTACTGCTCGTGTTTTAGCTTTTATCATGTTTTGTGAAAACAATTTTCATTTTCCATGTTTCAATGAAATTTCCGAAGTTTTTGAAACTTGTATGACAGTGTCCGAAATTTTTGTACGAAAATTGTTCGAAAGAAAATCTAGTCCGAAAATTAACCGTCCGAAATAAAACGTCCGAAATTTTTTGCACGTAATGTAAACGTTATATTGCAGATTTTTCCAGGATCTAAAGAAAGTATTTGGATTTCCTTAACACTTTTAACACTCTATACCAATCACCCTATCATAAATAACTTACAATGACTGATCTAACTAAACGTTACTTCATTACTTCCCCAATTTTTAACCTTTTGGAGTCTTTCGATGTTTTGCCGTAGTGCCAGATGTTTGAATTCATTAGGAGGAATTAAAAGTAGCCATACGCTTATCAAAAAGAGGAAAGTAATCCCGTCGTTGTGGTCTTTCAATACATTTCGTATAAAAGAGCCTAAAAGCTTACTACCAGAAGGAGTCATTTTAGGGGGAAATTGAGTAACACAAAAACAAATCATTTCAATTTTTGTTTAGACATATATATTTTTCTTCATGTTGACTAAAATATTTAATTCAAAACGTATTGAAGAAAAAAGTGACACAATTAAATGTCCTGTAATGCTTTACAATTTCAGGCATTTTCAAATTCCCCAAACTAACAAATATGTCTGACACTTATCAAAGTAAACAGGTTTAGAGAGTTTATCTCATCTTCCATAGCATATTCAATCTGATCGAATCCTTATTTCTTCTAACCAATTGTGGTATTTTATAGATGTTACGAGAACTGAGATGTCCAAAAAGTGCTAATGATAGCAACCTTGTCAAGCTTTGTTTTCCTGTTCCGCCAACTCCAACTAGCAGAGCATTTCCTCTCGGCTGTCGAACCATTCGTGCGATCCTTATAAATTTAAAAAAAGAAATGTTAAAATAAATAGTGGGAAAATAATACCTGAACAAACAATTTTGACTGCTTATTTATACCGCTAGAAAGGATAACAGATACAATGTATTTGAGTTGAAAATAAGATAATCGTAAATTTGAAACTTGTTTTTCCTTAAGGAAAGCGTTTTGTATGACACTTAAGTACAAACTTAAATGTTAATATAGAAACCAGTTTTCTTCTTAAACTACACAGCTCTGATCTACAACAGTACAATGTAAAAACATTGGTAGAGAAATAGTTTTTAAAATAAAACGTTTTCTTTAACACTAGGTGGCTCTTCTACGTTCCTGTTTACATAGGAAGGTAATTTAATAATAATGAAAATAATAATAATAATAATATTAATAACAATAATTTTTCGGCATTTCCATAAAATAGTTTTTCAAAACGATTGACAAACAATAACCTATTCTAAATGTAAAACGAAAACATTTCAAAAAAATTTCTGTACAAAGCCTGATTCTGACAAGCGTTTTCTTTACAAAGTGCTCAAATTTGTCAGGATATGGATAAACAAATAAATAAATAAATTAAAACTATTACTGGACATAAAAACTAGGCTTCTTCATGCACGGTCGTTGGTGCAGGCCGAGATGCATGATGGGACACCACGCAAAGCAGTGTTCCAAGAGTGAGATAAACGAAACCTCAGTCCACCCCTCCTATTTAAGGAGGGGGCCTCGATTGAACCAGCAGCTTAAGCCGAGCTCCAGCGGAATATCTACCAACGATTCCCCGGTATACACCCACAGAGAGGCCAGTGGACACAACACCCTCCCCCCTGATGGTTCGAACGGGGAGTGAAGGAGGCGATCTGGCAGATAGTCGAGGCCCCCGATTTAAATAGGAGGGGTGGACTGAGGTTTCGTTTGTCTCACTCTTGGGACACTGCTTTGCGCGGTGTCCCATCATGCATCTCGGCCTGCACCAACGATCGTACATGAAGAAGCCTAGCGGTTCTAGGCGAAACGTCGCTATATTTCAGAGTTTTTATGTCTAGTAATAGTTTTAATTTATTTATTTATCTATTTCATTCAACTGAATGTCTAACATTCACCGTTTTCTTGTCAAGATATGATTTTACATACAGTTCTTACCTATAAGTCAGTATATGTTTTTCCTTCTCCATTACGAGCAATCGTTATCACGACAAATAATCTAATTAGTCTTGAGAGCATTTAGAAAATATTTTCAAAAACCTGTATTACTACGTCTTAATATAGAGTCTTCAATGCGTCATAGTTTTTTTTTAGTCTTTTTACCACAGTTTCACTTACGTTTTAACACCATAACTAGGAGCGTCCAAATGGGCTGGGCAGAGTCCCCGACGTGGTTTTATAAAATGTTATTTTTCGCAACCCTAGACTTTTGCAAACCAGTGAAGTCTTGTCTTTTCATTGGCAGGATAAAAAAAGTCATTGTCTTATTACAAATTAAAAGCTAAAAAAGCTTTTTTCACTTCCGTAGTCAAGTTGAA
Organism: Palythoa heliodiscus; assembly: GCA_025403565.2. Classification (NCBI taxonomy): domain Eukaryota; kingdom Metazoa; phylum Cnidaria; class Anthozoa; order Zoantharia; family Sphenopidae; genus Palythoa; species Palythoa heliodiscus. The sequence continues at coordinate 13,330 of JAOBYJ020140477.1, read as the reverse complement.
TAGGGGAGTAGGACGCTCCTAGTACTGTTCTCCGGTTTACCTGATATCTTGTTGAACAGGGGAGAAGGATGCTCCTAGTACTGCCATGGGCTCCCGGTCTACCTAATATCTTATTAAACAAGGTAGAAGGATGTTCCTAGTACTGTAATGGGCTGCCGGTTTACCTGATATCTAGTAATTTCATTTAACTGTGGTGTAATAACTTTAGAGACTCTTGGCTTTGAAAAAAGTTAAGGTCGGTAGGTAACTAAAATCGTACCTCGATACGTGTTCTATGGCATCCATGAAAAATACAAGTTTCATCTCCTTTGAGGAATTCATGTTGTAGTCATCCAAATACTAATGAATTCAAATAAAGATAATCATCATTGTTAATAATAAGCTACAATCAAATAAAAGACCAATTCAGACTCAACTAAGTTGAGAGCGAATAACCGGAAACATCACGAGATATGTAGAATGAAACCTACTTCTAATGTTATTGATGTCATTATTTTTGGCATAAGAGTTGAAGTTGGTAATGGTATTGGCATTTTCTATTGGTATTTGTAATTGTATCAGTGTTATATTAATATTACAAATTGCATTGGCAGTTGTATTGATAATGGTATGAGTTGGTGTTGGTATGAGTATTGATATGAGTAATGATATTGGTATAATTAATGGCGTTACTGTTGGTATTGATTTTGACTTTGTCATATTCCGTCTAGTTAAAATGTTTCAAAATATAGGTAATACTCTTATTGAGTTAAAACTGGACGTTTTCGAACATCTCGTTTTTCATCAGACACTGACATAATGGTATAAATGCGTCAATAAAAGTTACATTATTCAAATAAAGCGATTTTTTTATTTTTTACTTTTTTATAGACACTTCATTGAGTAAAACATTACAGTCGATCGACTGAATTGTGTATTACATAATTTCAAATATGAATTAAAATATGTATCTATATCATTAAAAATACATACTTATGGTACATTTAATAATAATAATAATAATATATAATAACAATAATAATAATGATCATGATCATGATCATGAAAATGATGATGATGATGACCGCTATGTAAATGGAACATTAAAAATTAATTTCAATGAATTATATATGCAATTGTTCACACAATTGCATTGGTGAATGATGAAACATTTTTTAGCCTTATTGGTTTTAAAAATAAGATCATAAAAGTGCGCGTGCCTAAGAGCAAATTTGGGGCAATGCGAGGGTGGAAAAAGTTTATATAAGCAATGGGTGCTATCAAGCGCTAAACTTACAATAACGAAGAAGAATTTTTGCTTTTGTTAAGTTTACTCCTAGCTTTGGTCGCTGCTTTCAACAATTTTGTTACGTTTCTATTTCGCAAAAATGTTTTGAAATTTTATAAAAGCTGTAAGTGAGGGCTCACGAATGGATGTAGTCGAATCGAGCAAATACGGATTTTGCTGTTTGAAGTTCCTGAATAGCTTGTTATCATATGCCGTTTTTCTCCTCGAGTAAGGATACTCCTGTTCTACTACACACTGTGTTAGCTCGTATTATTTGGAACTAAAGGAAGAGCTATAAATTTCCGCAAGCCTTGAGTCAAAAACATCGATAGAATCGTGAAACCGCAGTGATCATTGAAAACCGCGCGAAAATGATGAAAGCTGATTGGTTCAAAACTGATATCACACGTGCTGATGAAAATTATATCGCCACTGGGGAGAGTAGGGAAATCATTTTTCGTATCTTGCTACTACTCAGTATACAACTGCATTTCATATAATAAAATTAATTATGTTATGTTAAATAAACATATCATAACATAACATTAAAGGTACTTACATCTCCAAGAATAGCCTTCACTTTTTTGATGTCCATCAAGTCCTCATACACCCTGTCGGCCGGTTCTGCACCCACTTTCATGAAATCTCCAAATAGTATAGGAGTTTTTTCGAAATACGATGCTTCTACATTTTGCTATAAACAATAACAAAAACTGTCTGAAGTTTTTGTTAACATCAGAGGACAAATAACCTAACACAAATAAACTAGTTGCTCCCTCCTAGACCGGACACTAAACAATTGCATGTCCGTGGCTTCAGCAGAAGCTAGTATGACGTGTTGGTAAATTCTCCCAACTGAGTTTTATACTTTCTATATAAGCAGTTTGGGAGAATTTGGCTTTTCAACTTCCACAGTTTAATCCACTTGATCAATTCCTTATTTCTCATTACCAGTTATATTATTTTTGTTTGAGTTATGTAAGTAGAACTTAGATGTTGATAAATTGCCTGGTGCTGAAAGGGTTAATAAAATAAATAAAGAAACCAGCCTTGCTAATCGCCCTCCTTGCAGCCAAGAACTGAATTACGAGGACGCGGGTCAACGAGGTCCAACCGTAAGCATTTTAAATGGCGCACTCATCACACAGAAACACGGGTTACAGACACATAAACAATGGCAACTGCTTTACGGCCCATCCGCGACCTCGGAGCACAACACCACAGACAGATGGTTTAAGCTGGGAGTCGATTTTTGCCGAGGGAGGAAAACCGGAGTACCTGGAGAAAAACCCTCGGAGTCAGATTGAGATCGACAAATCTCAGCTCACGTGCGGAGCCCGGGAGTCGATCCCGGGTCGTAGAGGTGAGAGACGCGAATGATGACAGCTACGCCAACCTGACTCCCCCATAGTTTGGCCAGTTATCGATTATTCGTGAATTAAAGCCTAGTCCAAACGTCGAACTTCACATGTGCCGAACCTAACACCAATGAGCAAATTCTATTGCTCTACCACATTTTCATTAGATTTGGCACACGTGAAGTTTGACCTGGGTCTAAGGTATACGAGTCTCACACACTGAACAAGCAAAGCAGTTTAAGTGTAAAAATAATTTTAAAAACTTAATCTCTAATCACGGCAAATGACGTATTAGAAAATGACATATAGCTTTTCATCTTCTACAGTAAGTCTTCACTGATCGATTTTTGTCTGACTTCTCCAAACTAAATGTATTTGTTGTAACAGTTATAGGGGGAGAAATGAGATACGATTAATTTGTTTGGCGCTAAAAGAGTTGATTTTCCGTTAGAATATCAAAAGATTACGTCAATATCTAATAATTTCTCGTGAGAACGCCCGACAAAACGCCGTGGACTGGGCCCGTGTCCTCAGAATGGTAGTAAGAATTCTTTAAGCTCATCAATACACACTGCAAGCACACAAAATTTAAGAAGCGTTTACCTCAAATATTTGCATGAAATTCTTGCCTAATAAATGTAATTCTTACCTGTGAAAAATGTTTCTGAGCCATCTCAGCAAGTATTGTGTTAAAGTAACTCTTGTCCTCGTGGTTGATAAGACGGTCGTGGAACACCCGTTGAGCTTCATGATAAAACAGGCGTGAAATCTGAGCATGATCACGGATAACGCCTGAATCAGCCTGAAGAACACCTACAGAGAAGAAAACGCAGCTTAAACTTCAAGTCGGTTCAATCGCGAATTTCTTTTGAAGAAAACCTGTTAACACATTTGAGATTTTCGGTCACTCATATACTCAACATACCTTGGATGCATTTAGACAGATCACGGAGGTTGAACACGTAATGTGACTTGGCAGGGGTAGGAAGCAGGTCCGTACTCATGCGAACATATATTTCAACACTTTAATGGAAAATGTTTGATTAAAGTTAGCACTACAGGTGGCTAATGGTAACCTTTAAGTCAATTAACTGAAAACGTATTCTCACCTTACAAAAAAACCAAAATAACCCCCAAAAACCTACAGTCATCTACCTATTTAGCGACTTTGAGCCATAAGGCAAGAAACAATAGTAAATACAGTAACTGCATCTTGGAAAGGATCAAGCTGAGCACCTGCACGTAGTTGTCGCTAGAAACAGAACGTGAAAGAACAATAGTAAATATTATAACTGCCCGTTGGAATGCATCGAGCTGAGCACCTTAGTTGTAGTTGTTGCTAGAAACAGAACCTGAAAAGACCTTTTTTAGAAATCTGAACACTACGAGGGCGTGATAACAAAATTCTACTCAATATTTGTTTATGTTCAAGGAGAAACATGTAGTCTTTCTCTTCACAAACTTCTTACGAGCCGCAGAAACAGTTAAAAAACAAATCAGAAATGAATTTTTATTGAGCCGTCGTTGTTGGTGCTGCAGTCCTAGTTCCTTAAAGTCCAATATTCTCTCATAAATGGCATCAAAAGACTCGTTATAGAAAAAGAAATAGCTAAATGTACAACAGTAAAGTGATTTTGCTGATATTTTATTCTTTAAAAGCTCTTTAAAGTTTTCCTTTTAATATCATGCAATAGAAACACTGTAATTGAGAAGTCGTCCATTGTAAATGGATACGGTGAAATTTGGTTTCACCATAAAACATTGTTTCTGCATTATATTTGTTTTTCTCATTCTCAAATGTCTTTTTCGGAAAATTAATCTTTATTTGACTCTGGCAAAAACAGTGGGGCTGAAAGGCTTAAAATAACATTTATGTTCAAACCTGGCGCTGACAATGGCTTCCGCAGCTCCTCTAACTTCTTGAGGGAAATCAACTAAGAATCCTGACACGATCGACTGAAAGTAAAAAGTTAGGGAAGGTAGATATTTATATTATTTGCTGGTAATTCAGCCATAATATAGTGCATAGACACCGCGGGAATACGTTTTTGTGACTTCAATGCTAGTTAGCGAGATCACTCCACCAAACCAAAGCAAGGCAAGTCGATCATTGTGGAAGCGTTGAATTTTGTGCAGAGATTTTTACCCAATAATTATTAGATAAAGCGTACTACCAGTGCAAAGTTTATATTCGCTGTGCACAACATATATTACGTAAAATTTAATAAGAAAACCTTTGTCAAATTATAAAAACTAAGTCTAACGTTTCTGCTATATAGGTTGCACTTTTGCAAACCTGTGTTGACAAAATGGAAACAACAATTCAAAGTTGCCGGTTAGGTGTTTTGTACTTTAATGGGAGCTACTGCTGACCTGCAAAATAGTTGGATCGCGCTCTCAAAAACGTATTTCTGCGGTATCTGTACCTGTTTTTCCACTCATAACATAACATAACATACAATAGCATAGCATACAATAGCATAGCACAACATAACATAACATAACATAACATAACATAACATAGCATACCCATAACATAACGCAACATCAAGATACATTTAGATGTTGCATGAAATAACGAAATAACATAACATAACATAACGCAACATCAAGATACATTTAAATGTTGCATGCTAATTAAAAGAAAAAAGAAAAAAGAAAAAACATAACATAACATAACATAACATAAGATCAAATTTGAAATAAAGCGTAGCAAATATAAGCAATTAAGGGTAGCCGATATAAATCACGTTTTTGATTATTAAAACTAATAGAACGCAGATATCAATACAACATAATATCTAGGCATTACAAAAATTAGGGTAAAAAGTGATAGAATTGAAATGGTTCTTCCTAAATACTTGACATGGCATTAGTGCACATTATATAATTTGGATTATCGCTGCAGTATGTATTCCTAGTTAACCAGCTATACTGACCTTGAAAATGTGCTTCAGAGTACATTCAGTAGAAGATGGAATACAGAACATACTAAAGTGGTGTATTCTTAGTTAACCAGCTATACTGACCTTGAAAATGTGCTTCAGAGTACATTCAGCAGAAGATGGAATACAGAACATACTAAAGTGGTGTATTCTTAGTTAACCAGCTATACTGACCTTGAAAATGTGCTTTAGAGTATGTTCAGCAGAAGATGGAATACAGAACATACTAAAGTGGTGTATTCCTAGTTAACAAGCTATACTGACCTTGAAAATGTGCTTCAGAGTATGTTCAGCAGAAGATGGAATACAGAACATACTAAAGTGGCGTATAAATCTGGGTGTTACCGGGTTACGCCCGCCACCAGGAGGAGCACACGCTGCGCAAATCGTCATATCCTGCAATAAAAACCACTTTCTTTGGTATACTGCTCCATTTTGTCAATAAAATACAAAAATTCCTTCCGTAGGGCAAGAAAAGGAAATAAGTAGAGCAATCTAGGTAAAACGAAGATGTTATGGGACAAGGTAAGGCAAGATAGAACAATATAAGGCGAGAAAGGCAAAATGAGGTTTTAAGAGAAGATTAGGTGAGATAAGACTCTAGACTAGGACTTCACTTACTTGGATTTCTTTCCAAAACAGTTTCTCTCTGTCGTACAGACCAGAGAAATCCTAGGGTGAAATTATAAAGAAGGATAGTAAGGCTAACCTAAACTCCATAACGATGAACTAAGGGAATAACTAAGGACTAAAACTAGCAGTTAGTTCACTGACTAATAAACAAAAAAGTACTTGCTACGCACCACCAATTGCCTTGTGGTTGATAATGGATTCTCATAATGAGGGCGACACAAGTATTCCACAACATATTAAGGGAATGACCTCGGCTGTTATGGATATTTCAGGTCACAAAATACCATAACTGTCCCTGAATCTCTTTCGATGCTTTAAATAGGGATTCGAGCCTGCCTCTTTCAGCTACAGGACTTGGCCTATTTTGCCGTATCGTGTCATTTTGTGTGTGCACAAAGTATGCTGGGATGCGTGGCATCGCTCTTGCGCTCGGAGTTTATCAGTTCCTCTCCTAGTTCCGAGCGCAAGAATGACATCACGCATCCCAGCATACTTTGTGCGCATAAAAAATTGCACCGCCCACGAATTTCAAACGGCAAAATAAAGAAAAGGACCTGAATCTGAAAAAGACGAACTCATTGGATAGGACACCAATATGTGAACGACAAGTGCGACTGCAGATGTCGCAGGATTATACGACAGCTCACACATCTAACCTCAAATTTTTTGCCTCGATGCAAGAACAAAGTTGTTTGAACAGCAAAAAATATCAACCTCCTTAATAGAAAATGATAAAAAAAATAAGCGAATTGCAAGGAGAGCGACTCATGCAAAAGGCAAAGTAGATGTTGAAAAACTAAATCCTTTTACCACCCAGTAAGTCGTTCAATGGAGTTGGAGCTTATCTCCGGTTTCTGTAGTGTTACGCGGATGAGAGTCATTGACTCCCCCTGGACGGGACACTAATCTGTCGCAGGTTAGCCCCCAGGAGAAGCTGGTACTCATTTTATCGACTCGTAAAGATGGTAAGCTGAGTCAACTTTGACTGAGCCAGGATTTAAACCCGAGACCCTGTGGATGGAAGGCAGAGATGTTACCACTGCGCCAACCATGCCGCCGTTTGGTACAAGAAAAACGAAGTCAACTCATGCAAACAGCAAAATAAGATCAAAACGGACTTATTAAAAATGTTAAGATAGTTAAGTTAAGGATTCTTCTGCGTTAAAAAGGCACATAAAATGTCCAACTCACTTGGTATTGCCTCAGTAGTTCGATGGGTGGCTGTGATCCATAAGTGTCCAACTTTGGCATGTTGAGATCATCTACGAACAAGATGATCCTCTTTCCAGCTGGAGCACCTGGAATAGATTAAGACAACAAATGAAGAGCAAGTTACTTTTTTGAAACTTTAGATATCATTATATTTCTTTTACAGAATACTTTATAGAAAGTACCCATGACCTACATAAAATTTACCTGGCTTTTGCCTAACTTGTCAGGTCCAACAAAGAAAATAAAAAAAACAAGAGCTTCAAAAAAAAAGATACTGCAACTATTAAGAATTAATGATGAAAAAAGCAAATATGCAGCCTTTCTTCGATAAGTAATAGATTGACATAAACATGGCAGTCTAGAAGCAGAATCGTTCCTAATAAATTGGCAGGTTTCTTAAAGAAATCTGAGATTGGTAAACGCATTTAGAAACCAAATAATTACCTGAACAGAACTTTTACAGACTTAATTTTCAACTATGGAGCACTTTTAAAACCCACAGCGGTGGAAAAAAAAAGAAATTTGGTTTCACCTAAAATGTTTTTTCTCTTTTTCTCCAACTTTGCTTCGATCATCTCTTGTGTTCTTTTGCTGTTGGTTTGTGCTGAGAAGTTGATCATCACGGGTACATATCCAGACTTATCACTGACGTCATTCAACAGCCCTTTAGCGATCACCGACTGCATAAAAATGAGAGAACTGTCTATCAAATAGGCTTGTGAAATAGACCAACACCTTAAAAACAAAAGAAAATTCTAAATACCGCCTTTCTTGACGATGCTTTTTCATTTTCAATCTGCTGCTCAACAAGATAACAACATGAATAAGAATAAAAATAAGAACAATAGCAACAAGAATAATGATAATGATAAGCTAACTACAGCCAATCATAATTAGCTGGGAGTCAATTTTGCGGAGGGAGGAAAATCAGAGTTCAACGTACCTGGAAAAAACCCTCGGAGTTAGACTGAGATAGAGAAATCACATTCGTGAGAGGCACGAATGATGAGTACTACGCCAACCTGACTCGCCAGGTCGGACCAGATCCATGCAAAGGATCTCTGGCCGCTGGTATACGCTCCATGTCTGTCCTCGTAGCACAGCCTGACAGCTAGGCAAATGCTGTTTTTACAGATGGAGGAGAAAAGGAGTCCCCTGGAAAAACCCTATCAGGCTCCTATTTAGGATGTTGAAGTTATAAAAACCCCAAAATATCAACATCAAATTCAGCAATGGTGTCAAACAAAAACAAACACATATTCTTTACGTCCTTGGCTAAGATACAGATTCCGAAAGACGCCTTTAGATAGTCACCCTTGAACATGAAGCAGATATTTACTGTTATGTGTTATAATACAGCTAGTTACTGTTATGTGTAGTCAAGACGTCGATAGGTCTTTAATCTACTGCATTAATGGTAAAGGTAGTTAGTAGTTCTGTCATCTTGTAAAGTTGATATCAGTGGAAGCCCACTGCACGCCCTTGCTCTCTCCCTCTGCCAACGTTCCATTTAACAGATATTTAAAACTATAGCATTAGCTGCATGGATAAGTGTAACGTTGAAGCAGACGTTGCAGGAGTCAACAGATCTGCACTGGTGTCCTCCTTAGTGCAGCTAAAAGTATCATACCTTTCCAACGCCAGTTGTCCCTGTGAACAACACTGATTTCTTCACATCCAACATCTTCTCCATGAGAAAGCCAAACCGTACTGTGTCAACAGTCGGTACAAGGATATCAAAATATGGTGTCTGTCAATTTAAAGTTTCAAAGTCAGTGAAACCTTCAATTTAGTTTGCTTTACACAGAAACCCTAAGTGGAAGAAGTAAAAACCGTTCATACAGCTGAGTCTTGTAAAGTGTGTAAAAACAAATAAAAAACGGGCCTGTAGTAATTGGAGAAACCTGTTGCAGCATAATTTTCCTTTCGGGGATAAAGCTAAATAAAAAAAGAAGTGTGTAACGAGTCATACTTCTTTAAACACTTCGCCTTGAGTCTGCTTCGAAAAAAATTGACAATTCGAGTTGTATGAAGAATGGATTTTGAGAAACGGATCTTATAAAACAGAAAGTAATTTAAGAAATGGGGATGAAAACATATAATAATATAAGAATAATATTCAACACAGATGACTTTCAGGGGGTCCCCAAAATAAAAGAAACAATCTAATGAATACTGATAAAAAAAAATAAAAATTAAAAACTGTCAAAAACAAATCCGCTATGTATGAGATTAAAAATTATGAAAACATCTTCCCATTTAAAACTAAAGTTTAAGTTATTAATAGAAGATATGTTTCCAATATTCATATCTAAGAATTCCAGGCATCAATCGGCGGACATGAAATTTGTTTTATAAGTTCACCAGTTGTCCTAGAAGGTGGTTTACGTAAGTCCCTCTTATCTCTGGCATTGTAATGATGAATTTCCAATCAATGTTAAAGTCAATATTATTCCATTCACAAACTTGTACGCAAACATACAACGGTCATAGCCACGTTTTACATGCAAGGATGCCCACTTTACGTCTTCCACGAAGAAGGTGTTTAGCATTAAGCATTTGATTTCCTTTCTATGTGTTAGACTGGTGGATTAGTAAATTTAAAGGAAAATGAAGGAGAAAATTATAGAAATTTTTCGCAAGTCCTAAATTTAGTCGACAAATTACTTTTGCTACTTGTACGTTCAAAAAAGGATCATGCAACCAATCCTTTACTAGAAAAAGGAAATTATTTACTGATTCAAAAGCTGTCAGTCAATGGCAACTGCCCTCGCCCATTTGGGTTGGCAAGATAAAGAGTGAAAATCAATGTCCTAGATAACAGGAATCTAGGCAAAGCTAACAGATTGGATATCGCTCCAATCGAGCCTTATAATTCTTGTGTAAGTCGTTCAACCCGTTTTGCGCAAAAAACTAAAACAAACAGAGTAGCTCAGTAACGTAGGTAAATTTGTTCTCCACAGAAACGGCGCCTAGGAATATGTTTTGTTCCATCCTTGCCAACATCTGTACCTTTGTTTCTTTAGCCTCTAATATAGCAGGCAGAAGTACATAAATTTCAGGTTACTTTGCAGAGCATGGAAACAACAACAACAACAACAAAACTTTATTAATAAGCAAATAAGTAAACAAAAGTATTGCCCGCAGCTAGCAAGGCTATTCGAGGAGGGACAATGCATGCAAATATAAGAAATAAAGGGTAAAGTTATTAACTAAGGAAAGTTTACAGTTTGTAAATAAATGAAATAAAAGTTGTAATACCGATGAGGACTAGATAACAGACTAAAGGAAAAAGAATTAAATAAATAAATATTGTAAAAGTAGAAACTAATAAGCAAGAATTTATTTTTCGATATTTTTGGCTAATTTTACCTTTTTAATTAAGGTGAATTCAGAATATCAACAAGTCCTTTGCGAGCGTTGTTTTGAACTTATTTTTAGGGAGTTGTCGGATGTTGCAGGGTATCTCATTCCACAGCTTAGCCCCAAAGCGAGAGAAAGACAGCTTATATAATCCTAGATGGGAACTGTTAACATAAAAATTTCCTGAAGCCGATGCTCTCGTATTGTAGTAATGGCAGCTACTTGTTCTTAGAAATAGATTTAAAATCCCAGAAGGTACCATATTGTTATGGACATCAGGCTGTCTATGGTTCGACAAACCTAGCTAAACTTTACTCATAAGTGTACAAAATGCAGTCACCTCGCTGCTATACTTGAAAGATGGAATAATCTTCTCCCAGGGCTCTAACCGACGAGTATCAAAATCAACGTAGTAACTGTACAGGTCACCGGATCCAGGAATCTAGAAATATAGGGACAGACAAATATAAAAATATCGATGTAAACGTAACTGAAGACAAGGAGGTAGAGGTAAAAAGAGACTAAAAGGTAAATGTTTAGGTAATGGTAGATAAGAGTGTAATGGCAGACAGACACGAAGAATTACCAGTAAAGGAAAAGGTAGATGTTAAGGTAAAGGTCCGGATATAATGTAGATAAACAGGTAGTTAAATATTAAGATGTAGAGAAAAAGGTAAAGGAACGTGGAATTACATAATCTAGGTAGAAAGATTAAATGACTAATCACTGACCATATAGATGGTATATTTGGATACCTTTTCTATATTTTTTGCAATTCAGTATTAAGTGCAAATAAAGGTTACTATTGTTGTTGCTGTAATTGTATTTCATTGTGAAGTACATACAACGAAAAAATGTAGGCTAAACTGAAAACAGACTTCAATCCCAGTTTATGTACTTACCCTAACATCGTGGTTCTCGCCGAACTGTTCCCGAGCGAAAGAGTCGAAAGCATCAATAGAACTCTCTACTAAGTTTCCTCCAATACACCAGACAAAGGTGAAGAGGAAAGTGGTGCAGATCAGGGAGTGCAGTTTGGCTTGGTCCATGGAGAAGTCAGGACCTCCCTTCGGTTGCAATAGAAAGCTCTCGAGAAGTTCACACATGGCCGCTACTTTGGCTACATCCACCTGAAAACAATTCATGGCGTTTTTTTACCCAATTTTTTTACAGTGTTTTCTTCAAAACCTTCATTTTAGTTTGCGTTAAAGCAGCGGACAATTGAAGAAACAAAAGGAACACTTGCTATTTTTGAGAAGCTGTTGGGAAAAAAGTACTCAGCGATGGCAGCATACATTTGATCATTTACAGGTTCATTTCTAGAAAATGTAAGTACTTTGAATCTATCGACTAGAAATGAATAGTAAATTCAATTGCTTAACGCTCTTATCAATCTGTATCAATATACCAACAACAGATCACACAAAATTCATACCCGTCAACTCGAGGATGTGTATAAGCACGGATATTTTAATACTTTCGTGATGCACGCCAAAGGGCGTAGCTGCCTATTAAGTCATTAAGCCCGGACTTACAATTTTTAGGAAAAATTATTATTATTAATAATAATAATAATAATTATAATAACTTTTCCCGTTATATCAGGTGATGTTTTTTTGCTTCAAAATATGGTTCCTTGTTTGTAAAGCCATCGAGAATAACAATAAAATTCATTTAAAAAACGATTCACGTCTGTTAATGAGTCTTTTCTTATTACGCATAATTTCAGCTATAACGTATACGTGCATTGCATGTCGGTAAAATGAGCCTGTCACTAAAAGCTGGAACGGGCTTACAAACCAAAAATGGCTAGCTACACCCCTAACGCCAGTGGCAAAACTTAGCTTGTAAAACTTCCAAAATACTTATTATATACATTACCCTAGATTAAATTTGGATTGAACGGTTAAATAACCACATTATTGTGTAAAAAACTGGGTGCAAACCAATTATGTACATAAACATCAAGTTTCTATACACGACTTGCCACCGCATTTAACTAATCACACGCTACCCTCCGACAAATGACGGGGAAAATTCGCGCCAAAATTCACTAAGTACGCAACCTACGCACAAGCCTTGCCTTGTTTTTCTTCTCATATGATTGGCTCAATGTTAAGGCAATACGAAAAAGATTTATTACAAAACAAAATACTATGTAAGTGTCTTGCAGCCGTAAATTTGGTTTCCTGCATTTAGAGGTTCAATTTTAAGCTACGCGATAAAATTATACAATAAACTAGACAAAATTTAGTATAAGCTTATTTTACGCTGAGTACCTGAGCCATGGCCTGAGTACACTTTTTCCTCACAAAGTTTAGTCCAGTGTCAACGTATGTTTCAAACAAATTACTCAGATATTCCTGCAAGACAAAAAACAAAAATGCAAAAAATAGACTCATCTTTGTAATATATAGATTTAGCCAAGGCTAAAAGCGGAGCTCCTCATTACTGAGTTTTTGTTTATGGTCATTGATATATTGACTTACATGAAGGCGCAGGAAAAACTTTGGAAAGCTTCGGAAGTGTTCGGAAATCCTCGGAAAGCTTCG
>JAOBYJ020140476.1:0-28606 GCA_025403565.2 Palythoa heliodiscus | reverse complement strand
CTTTGGATCCTACTAGCTAGTGACTACATCGTTGGATTGCCAGCCTCGTTTATACAGAAATATATATATATATATATGTATATGTATATATGCTTGTCAAAATAGCTTGTGTATTTAAGGGTTATTTTTTTAATATGATATTTTAAACTAGACGTTTGAACCAAGCCATATTTTTATTAGATCAAATTCTAATCCCAGATTGCTTTGGAGATCACTAGTTTGGCACGGCATGATATCATATAAGCATGTACGCTTTATCTTTTAATTTACCGTCTTATAGAGCTTAGATTTTGAAAGTAGCGACCCCTCGAAAGAAACGGTAATTTTCACGGACTGCTAAAAGAAAAACAATTAAAGTAACAAACCGTCCAAATGAGTAACTTTTCTCACAAAGTGACAAAATAAACTTCCTTATCAATATCATCAGCGAGTATTAATTATGGAGCGACAGCGCAGAATTCAAGCTTCGTTCACACATATTCGTTTTTTGAAAAAGTTCTTTTTCTCCGTTTTAAAAATTCTTCGCGCGTCCACACGAAAATAACATACCAGTTACACATACTCGACGCATGGCATGTGTCCTCATTACAATGCACCTCTTTCTTATGTTCTCTTTGTTTTTTTGGTTTTTGACAGAGTAGTCAAAAGAGAATTCAGTCTTAGAAACTGGCAAAAATTCCTTGAGGGCAGAACTGATTAGTAGATACGAAATACTGAGCCCAATTAGAAGTTGTAAATCAAGCATCTTATAACCCCAGTCCATGATATTGAGCGGAATGGACTGCAGTTGATAATGACAGTATATGTAAGGTCCGGGGATTATCGTGTGTAAATATCCCGTAAATCTCTTCAACAAACATTGAAAATAACCTGTAAATTGAGGGAATCATTGGGGGTTTGAGCAGCACTTCAAGAAAATATCTTTGAAATTAAATATCTAGGAAATACACTGTAAAATGTATTTACAGTATCAGTATCTATGTAAATATCATATAGAAATTACATAGAAAAAGTGATAAAATTCTCTAAATTGTAAATTTTCTTCCTGGTAATTTCATGGAGCTAATCATGGAAATTTGCCAGAAATACGTAGTCATAAAATGTATGTTCACTTTTTTTAAGCAACTTATATACACTTACAGGATCTGAAATATTCCGTAAATGATATGGAAATAACATGGAAAAAGAGTGCGAGAGTGTATGTTTTGTGAAACTTTGCAAACAACTAGGAAATAGCTTTACAAGAACAAGTAACATGTAAATTGTAAATACTTACTGCTATTTCAATGAGAATGGACCTATATAGACACAATTATATTTATGGTTACAGAATATTAAATTCAGTGTAAAATAACCTTTTAGTACATGGATAAGGAATAAATAGGAAGAAATAGCCTCATTCGAATTATTAAGCTTTACCTTTTAAAACTCAAAGTCACGAAGTTTCTTAAAAATTGTTAACTTCAGAATTCAATAAACTTTTTCTGAAAATGGCCAAAATAAATAGTCACTTCATCTATAGGATTTTATCAACTAGTTCAAAAGTTAGAATGAATAACACCAATCATTTCTACTCTTCAAGGCAAACAAAATGAACAGTCACTTCGTGGAGTTTCATCAACTGGCTCAAAAGTAGCAACAATCATTTGTACTCCTGAAGACAAAGGAAATGAATGATCACTTTATAGGGTTTCATCAGTCAACTGTTTCAAAAGTTAGAATAAATAACACTGAATGCTTTTACCCTTTAAGACAAAGAAAATGAACGGTCACTTTATCGAGTTTCATTAACTGGTTCAATAGTTAGAATAAATAACACCAATGATTTCTACTCTTCAAGGCAAACAAAACGAACGGTCACTTTATGGGTTTTCATCAACTGGTTCAAAAGTTAGAATGAATAACACCAATCACTTCTACTCTTCAAGACAAAGAAAATGAATAATTACTTTATAGGGTTTTACCAACTAATTCAAAAGTTAAAATGAATAACATCAATCATTTTTACTTTTCAAGGCGAACTAAATGAACGGTCACTTTATGGAGTTTCATTAACTGGTTCGTTCAATAGTTAAAATGAATAACACCAATCATTTCTACTCTTCAAGGCAAACAAACTGATATAGTCACTTTATAGGGTTTCATCAACTAGTTCAAAGGTTAGGCCATCCTTGGCTCAAATGAAGTCGTTTCTGGCAGGATAAGGGTTAAGAGAGAACCCATCAGCAGTTTGAGTAACAAGAGGACAGCCAAAAATCTTGTACCAAGATTACTTACATCACATTCGGCACACTTCTTTGTACATCTGTTCCATACACTAATAAAAGAGATCATTTGCAATAACACTAAATACGAAAAATGAATTCTAAAGTTCTCATAAATGTCTTGCAAAATATGGTAAAATAAAATAAACAACAAAAACGTGCTTTTAATTTTGTGACCTCTGTAAACTTTAACTTTTTTCTCTGATTCCAAGGGAAAACTGTTTTTTGTGGTATTACCAGGAAACGAGTTAAGATCTCAAATTTGATTAATTATACCATATATATAAATTTGATAATAATTAAAATTTACTCAATATCTTAATGAATTCCCTGTTAAATCATAAAAAATATGTTGCGTATCTATTAGTTTAACAACAAAAGTTTTGATTTATTTCAATTGAGATAGATTTTAATAGGTTTTACAATATCAGAAGCTATTCTAACTTTATAAGCAGTACTACTAACTGCAGTCAGTTCTCAAATACAGAAATATTTCTATATTTGATAACAGAAAAAATTTTAAAACTGACCGGTGCACTTCTAAAATACAGTTGAATTTTGGCGGCTGAAAGCAAAATTCAACCGACCGTCACCAAGTTATGCAAACAATTTCAGTACGCGGTTGCGTGATTGGCTGATTCGAACTGACCTCCAAATATGAATCGATATATAGAAATTAAACGGCTATGTTTCGAATAACTCGAATTTTGGCAGAGAAAAGTACAAACTTTTTTATATTGCCTATACAGGTACGTAGGACAACTAAATTATACTATTGATGCGAATAAAACAGAGTCGCACGTTGAAAATTGGACTAAAGGTGATGATGTTACACATGATCACATGATCACATGATCACATGGTAACTTGGTCACATGGTCACATGGTCACATGGTCACATGATCACACGATCACACGATCACATGATCACATGCAACATGAAATTGTAACTGAAATCATTGCGAAAAATAGAGCAGGATTTTACTTTCGGTAACGATGTCTGCAACTTGTCTCACAACGCTTTTAGCAACTGCACGGGGAGTTAGACACACTACAATGGGTAGCGCAACTCACCTCGTAATGGCGTTGCGAGACAAGCAACACGAAAAATTGCCTCGTGCAACATCCAACTTAAGACTGCGCGCTTGTTACTCCTCGTCCCATCCACCTCGCTGTAATTTGCAACTGGCTACTTTTAAAACTGCCGGGATACTCGAAGTTAAATGGACGGTAAAGCTCGTATAGGGTTAGGTATTCAAATACGACTTTGAGTTTCAGACAAGATTTAATGCAGGATGGTAAAATTTTGGTAGAGTTGCGAAACGCAGACTTTTTAGTTCTGAGCCAATAAGATTCAAGATTACATTTTCGTCAACCCAGTAACGGATCACGGGCTAGTTTTGACCTGCTCAACAACCCCCAGAACTAAAGATTTCGCATTTCCTTGTTACCCAGGCTTTGTTTCCCGGCTCTATGTTACTTTCTACATGGTTTCGACAGCCCCTCTTTTGGTATTTGCAGGATGTTTACGTGTTTCCCGAATGGTTTTCAGGATCGTAAAGTTTTCATTGCTAAGATATTTCCTTACCATTTTCATAATATTAACGTGTTTCTACAGCCTCCTTTTGGAATTTACAGGGTATTTAAAAGTTCTCGAAATAGTTTTTAGAACCATCGATTTTGCTTTTCCGCTTTATTTCCATGATATTTTTATGGAATTTACAAGGTTTCGACAGCCCTCCTTTTGGTATTTACACGTTTTTCAAATGATTTTTATAGTCTTCGAGTTTACATTTTCCTTTTTTTTCATATTTTAGGAGCACTGATCTGCAAGTTATTTCTATGCCATTTACATCGGGTTTCGACAGCCTTCCTTTTGGTATTTATAGTATATTTACATGTTTTCCAAACGGTTTTAGAACTTAGATTTTGCATTTCCATTTTATTTCCATGGACATTATATGTAGTTTTAAGAAACTTACAGGCAATTTACCGCATATACCTTTAGAAATTGAGTCGAACATTTTACTGAATATTATGTCCGTGGGTGAATTCTTGTTGCACTTTGAAAGATCCAGTAAATAATTATTTGCAAGATATTTTACGGTTTAGACCTGGGTCAAACCTCCAACTTCAGACGCGACGAACTATATAGACTCATCTGTGGACGTTCTTTCCGTCTGCA
The DNA here is from genome assembly GCA_025403565.2 of Palythoa heliodiscus. Taxonomy (NCBI): domain Eukaryota; kingdom Metazoa; phylum Cnidaria; class Anthozoa; order Zoantharia; family Sphenopidae; genus Palythoa; species Palythoa heliodiscus. The sequence continues at coordinate 24,157 of JAOBYJ020140476.1, read as the reverse complement.
TCAGTAAGAATTTGCTAAAACACAAAAACAACTCAGGAACAAAGTTATTAAAATAATTCTATTGTCTTTAAGACTTGAGTAAACTGCATGTGATGACAAAGACACCGCTAATACTACCATCAATTGCTTGCGACAACCAGATGTAAGCCTGCGTCAGTTTAACAGCATAATGTCTTTGCCCACTATTCGCATTTATGAATTTAGAAAGCACTGATTTATATAAGCTGTAAATGGAGAACCGATGCGTCGGATTTTAGTTTAACAATTTTCTTTTAAATCTAATACTTTAATTTGGCATCAAAACTTGTACGATCTCTCTCTTAAAGCAAGTTCTAATTTTAAGACAAGAGGAAGCACCCATGCACTTTGACAAGTTAAGTGCTGGATAAAGCAATCGGGCGAGATTAGGAAACTGCTTGTAGAAATTATCATAAATCAAATTAAAAAAATAACAAGTCGGCAACTTTTGAACGATTTTGAGCCTTGAGGTTATTAAACCTAAAATCCGTACACAAGGTTGGCAGCATTTACCGCAGACCGACATGATCACTTTTATGGGCAGTTTTTCCCACGTGCAGTGCTTACGCACGGGAGATCACTTGACACTTTATAAATATAAGAAGTTAACCACGTAAGACTGATTTGATCGCTTCGTTTTGCAAAATAATTAGTTGCTAAATCAGCCGTGATTCCGCGACCTTGAACAATAAACGACATTCAAGGTTTTGCAACGAATAGATCTTTTCTAATATTGTAGCTGATAATTTGATGAAGTAAATGATCTTAAAAAGGTTACACTTTTAATGGATGGGTGAAAGCCTTTAAAATATACTTGTTATTTCTGGTAAAAGCTTGGGGACACATTTGAACCACTGCCTGATTCTAGGCCGAGTTTATTTGTGCTAACACTCTCACACAAGTTGAATTGACAAAAACAGCTTTCATTCAAATTCATTTGGTTAAACAACATTCGAAACAAATGCAAGTATTTTTCCTTTAGAACTTACCTGTTATGTTTCGCTGTCATACACTGCTTCTCTTCCTTCATTTTCGTTTCTGGTAAAACTGATTTTTTTATACTCAAAATAGCGGTATTTATGCTTTAGCACAGTTTTCGCAATCTTTTTTTCAATCGTTTTTTTCCTTATCATTTTATCTCAAAAATTTAATGCATCAATTCCTTTGTAGTTTTCTCTAATTGGAGATTAAATTTTCTGTAATACAAAAAAGGCTTTGGCAATGAACTGTTTATGAAATGTCTAATTCTGTTATTCTTTGTTGTGGCGTGATTCTCAAAGCGTGTGAAATGCGGTCGTGATGAAATATTAGTTAACAAAAGTTGGTCTGGAATCGCAAAGAGAGAAAATATTAACTTTCTTTATCATCAGTAATGTGTTTGTATTACAGCATTAAGTGGATATATCTTTGGCTTTGAAGTCGAAATCACAATACAGATTTTGCTAAGAAAGTTTTTTTAAGGCAAACAATTAACCTGAGATCATGCGAAAGAAAAGAAAAGAAAAGAAAAGAACAGAACAGAAAAACAAAATTTGTAACAATTTTTTTGACATTCTCCATACGATAATGCAGTTATTTATACTTGCTTGTCCAAAGAGACAATTCGACGCAATCATTATGATGTCAATGTATCATATTAACAGAAAAACTCTTTCTTACAAGTATTTTAAGCGTTAACGCAAAAAAACCTTTGGCTACTCAAATGGTTGTTAAGCCGGGGTGAGGCCTGTTCTTATTGACAGTATGTCAAAAATAGCAAGAGTGTAAATTTGACAAGATTTTTCTCTGAGCCAATAGTCAACAAACACAAAGACTTATTCATATCCTTTTGAACATATTTTAATTGAACAAGAACGACCTTGCGCGGAAAGGTAACAACCAAAACTTTATTTGACACGTTTTGATTGTAAGTGATTTTGGAAAAAGATATCGCTTGATCAAAGCGTGATTAAGCGGAAATTGGGACTATTACAGCAAATCCTTGCACGCTTCCCAAACTAACCGCAGTCACTTTTTTACAAACCTGTCGAAAGCTAATGAGCAAGAATCTGTCTAACTTTTAACTCACAAAACCCACAAGAGACAAAAGCGACTACGATAAAAGGTATCAAACTTTTGACGTTTCTTCAATTTTTTGATTTGTGTTGGGATTTTAGTGTTGTTTTTAGGCCGATTTATCTCTAACCTGGTTCGTATTTGATGTTGATTGCGGTGTGTGTACTTTAGCCGTAAAATATTGATTTGTTTGAATCTAGTAGTGACTAAGTAAAAGCCTCAGTTGATTTTGAACGACTTTAAACGAAATGAAGAAGGTTAAATGGTCTTGTCCAGTTTTGAGATGATAAGAATGTGGACAGCCTTAGGAGAGTTTTTTACGCGCTCGTCAGTACTCGATACTCGTTAAGTAATTGTTAACTGCCGCGATTCGGGGATATAAGGTTTAGACAAAATGTTGATTTAAAATTTAGTTTACTTATATGCAAGTCTCTCATTATGAGTTCATTCCGGTGTCTGCTGAATACAGTTTCTTGATTGTGTTATTGTTTTTCTTTCTAAACTGTAAGTTACGACGATTTTCCGAGCTTAGAGGTTTGCGTTTTAAAGATATAATCGTTTATATGCATGCAAGAATTTCTGGTTCAGTTCAAAGCGAAATGCAGTGTCTTACTTTGATTGTAACTCAGTTGACATGTCGGTAAAATGTTTAATATCTAAAACTAAAATCCTTCAACACAATTCTTTATTAATGCTTTACCAAAACAAGTTTGTTTTTACACGGAAATACACAGAATTTTTGTGAGAATGCAGTACGGTCGAAAACGCAACTCTTTGGAATTTCCATGTGAAAACAGGTCTATTTTCATTAGTTCCTGTAAGTACAATGGCGTCCTTTTTAACTTCCTTTCAACTGCCAATTTCTTTAGCACATTCCATGTTTTAGATTTATGTTTCTTGTTTATTAATCAGCGTTTTGTAATCATTTTAGCCAGCAATTGACACGTTTGAGATAAGTATTTTAAACCTTTTTTCATCTTCTCCTACGCTCGATAGCTCCGAGTTGACTAAGTCACGGATGATAGCAGTCAAGCGAGCTATATAAATGAGTGTTCTTCATACTTTTTGGGGGGTTTTCAGCATGATTGTTTATTTTTTTGAAGAATTAACTGTTTTCTCCTAACTTTTTCTCATTTCGAAACAAAAAGCGGAATGCTGGACAAAAATTTTAAAGCTTTCGACATTGTTTTTATATATGTCACAGTCGTGTGTCTCAGTCACTACTTCTCTTATAAAATTTCGAGAAATGAAATAAAAATGGCTATTTTATTTTTCCGACGGAATACTATATCTCAAAAACTCTTTCAAAACTAGCAGAGTAAGCACTCCAGGATTTAAGCCGTTGTTTATCAGAGAAATATACACTTACTAAAAAAATATTGTTTCAGTGTAAATGAAAAATCTAGAATCGATAGATATTTCTTTCTTTTGCCATTTCGAGCTTGTGTATTCTTTTGCTTCCCTATGTGCTTGCAAGAAAAAAAACGATCATACTATTCAATGTTTCAAAACTTTTGTATCGGTAACAAAACAAGTCCTTTTATTGAGACTGCAACTATGTGTGAAAACCGAAAAGCTTTTGTGTATGGAACAAAAGAGGGTGCGTGCCTCTGTGATAGATAAAAAATCAGCAAACGATTTGCAGGTTTCTCAGCAAGTTTTCGTGAAGAAAATGATTAGGTTGCTAAGGGTTTTGCTCGCATTTCACCGGAATTCGCTCCTCATTTTCTATGCTTTTCTTATGCTTGCAGTAAACTACGTTAGCAAAAATTAGTAATCGGTCTTAAGTGAGCTCAATTTAGAAAATCTTGAGTGCTCAAGTGATTAGATTATATTTCACAGATCAAAGTTGTCGGTTGTGCTAAAGAAATTTCCAAAGTGCAAAACGCAATAAAAAGTGGTTAATTTGAGGAAGAAGACCATTGTTCCTTATAGTCAACAAATACAAAAAACAAAAGAAAGGAAAAGGCTTTTCAAAAATGGCGAAGAAAAAATATTTTGGCTCTAAAATCTCGTTGAGCAGTTAAAGTATTGAATAAACTCATTTCCATGATGGCATTTCAAATGCAAATTCTAATCAAACTTAGTTGACCTTAGCTACGAGAAGCTCAAATGGAGAGAAATAAGTCATATAAAATACATTTTAAAATATACAGTACACTGTCACAAAGTCAGCCTGATAATGAACGAAACTTGTTCTACGTACTGTAAGCATTGAGAAAGTTATAATAAAAGTATTAAGTCTGGCACAAGTACCTCCCGCCCTTTTCCGCACATTTGCAATGTCTTTTGCATGGAACAAACACAGTAAATTAAAACTAATTGAGACCACTTTGATAGTTTACAGCATCTTTAAAGATTTCTTTACCCTGTAAAAACTTTTTTAGTGTGCCTGTATTCAGCTTAAAACTGTGAAACAAACATTTAAAGTAGAAAAGTTAAACAGTGAAACTCGCAAATAGCTAAATAAGCCATGTTTGCAAAGGCGGCTCTATCTTTAAGGTTTAACGTCAATCAATCTTTTTTTTTCACGTCCGATGTTGTTCGATTGCTCTTTTTGTGATGTAAAATCTACTTCATACAATTTAGGATAGTTTTGAGACAGATTACCAAATGAGACACATATGTCGGTATCTTGAAAGGTAGGGCGACTCGCATCATATTTTGACTAACGAATTTGCTTCTATCAAAAATTTGAAGCCCCGGTCCAAACCAATTTGAGTTTTTCCCATTTAGGGAATATAATACCAAGCAGCTGTTGTCGAGAGCACCTGGAAATGGGTTTTGTTGAGTGATTGACATAAGGCAAATTTGTTAATTAATTGCTTCGGCTCCGGAAATGAGAAAGGAGATTCTAAAAACTGCTGTCTTTCGCTTCTCAACCCACGCACAAAGGTTCCAGTGTAAAGACAATTCGAATTAAGATAGCTTACGCCCTCCAACCGTGAACTCTATTTCTGAATTTTAGTCCAATAATGACCATAAAGGACAAACTTAAAATATTTACTGTTTCCCGTAGTTTCGAGTTGCTTAGAAAACAGTGATGATTTGGGCCGCAAACAATTACGAACAAGATTGCTTGAAAGTGACACAGACTTGCCAACGCTTATTAAATGAATTTCGTTTTTGTCTTTTTTAACGCAAAAGATTGTTGCAGAGAAGATAATAATACCCGCAAACTTTTAACAGAGAATATAATGCGTATTATAAAACAATAGTTTGATATAAGGCACCAAAAAATTGGATCGCTAAAACAGAAAATATCTAGCAGGTGCAAGGCGCAAATTCTCAAGTGGTAGCTTGACAAAAAAACCGATCGATTGCAATTCTCTCGAGCGACCAATTTATCCGTCAAAAGCTGTGCTCAATAAGGAAATATATGAAAAACGAATAGGCCGATTCTTAAGCGCGATAATTCCTTTTGTTTGAGGAATGTATGAATTCGTTTGTCATGCTAATCGTCAGGAAAAACATCCAAATGACAACAGCTAGCTAGCTAGGTTACAGCGTCACACCGCAAGAATGTAAAATTGCCCTAAATTTTTACATTTTCCTCTGACGTCAACCATTCCATAGGTCGTATTATTTTACATTTTGAGACTCTTAGAAATTTTTTGTACGATAAAATAAATAGTTTTGCCGCCATATCTTTGGTCCCCTTCCTGTTCTTTCATAGCTATCAGCACTTTCACATCTACGTAAAAGTATATTTAGATATGTCTCTTGTGGCGCTCATGTTTGCACGTTGTTTACTTTTCGGATACGACCTAGGCCCGATTCCTAAAGGGACCTATCGAAATAATTGTATTTGCTCATGAATTATGAAACGGCAATTTGTTTGTAAGTCAGCTTGATGGACATGTGCTAATGGACCCCACAAATTTTAATAAAATGGCTCGCCACGGGTGGTCACAAAGGCCCTTAATGTCAATAAACGTTGCGAAGCTCCAAAGCCCTTCGAGAAAAGACAATACTAGGGGGAGGAGCCAACGTTTGCTTGTCACGTTATAGCTGTTTACGCAGGGTCACTAAAAATAAATCTACTTTATTGCATGCAGGTAATCTTCAGTTGACTGTCGGCGCTGAACGTTGAACAGGTCGATTCTAAGTACCTGGACAGCAAACAATACAAAGGGGAAAAATCTTTCATCGTGAGAAAGCAACATGGATGGTACGAATACAGCACACTTATCTGCGCCTCCAACTCTTGACCACGACTTGGGGCCAAACGGCGATCAAAAAGCTAAAAAGGATAAAGTATATCGTAGAAGTTACACACATGCAAAACCGCCATATTCGTACATATCGCTAATCACCATGGCCATTCAGCAGTCGCCTAACAAGATGTTAACTCTGAGCGAGATCTACCAATTCATCATGGACTTGTTCCCTTATTATAGATCAAATCAACAACGGTGGCAAAACTCCATAAGACACAGCTTATCCTTTAACGACTGTTTTGTGAAAGTTCCCCGTTCTCCAGATCGACCCGGCAAGGGGAGCTACTGGACTCTCCATCCAGACTGCGGAAACATGTTTGAAAACGGCTGCTACCTTAGAAGACAAAAGCGTTTCAAGGCGGACAAGAAGCCAAACCTTAGCGAACTTCCCAAGCCAGGAACGATGCAGCCTCACGTCTCCGCGTTACCTAAACTACAGCCTCCACGTACACTAGGAATGACACAGAGTTTCTTCTCTCCCCCGCACTACGGCACAACGTACGGCGGGAGGCCATCGTTTAACCATCCTTTCGCTATAAAGAACATTATCGCTTCCGACCACGAAGCGGACCTTAGAGGCTTTGATCCTATGCATTTCAGCCCATACCACACGCCTATGAGTTCGCTAACCCCACCAATGTCTTCTCTCGGACTTGCAAAGTCGTATGACACAAACCCAATATCTACAGAACCTAATCCGTACTATCAGGGCTGCGTTTTCACTCCCTCAAGTTGTGGAATCACGAATATGACAAATTTATCATGAAAGGAACTAAAAACTTTGAACTGAGCTTAATTTTTTCGTTAGATGTTTATGTTTATTTTGAAGCTTGGCGAGGAATTTGGTACACTCTGAACTGTTGCAACAAGAATACATATGAACACTCAGTACAGTTTCAAATTAATGTTTAATTATCGGTTTTTCACAGAATATGTAAGAAAACATACAGAAATTTTTAGAAAATATTATGAAATCAAGAATGAACAATGCAAAGTTATATTATGGGTGTTTGTTGTTCAAATGTTCTTATGATGATTCGTCGATATTTTGAAGTGAGTTAAGACAAATCAAAATATTTTGAAATAGGATAATTCGAATATGATTCGCAAGCTTAGTTACATAGAGTTTTGGGTGTAGATTCATTATTTGAAGTTAAAACAAGCTAGTTCGTACTTAAGAAACAGGTGAAGTCGGCCCTTGTTGTTAGAGAAGGCCAAAATTGTAAAAAATTCATAGAAGCCCTGTAAGTCGTTAGGGTTCCTGCAATGTTTTGATCTGTGTATTTAACACTCCTGTTAAACTTATTTATTTTAACCTTGGCAAGAAAGTTTTGTAAATTTACAATCTTAGCAAACTATCAGTTTGTTAGTTCAGTAGAATAAATTTCTTACGAACTAATTCATTTGTCAACTGTGCGAGTGCAGCCAAGAGCTAAAGTTTGTTGGACTGTGATGGCTTATAGATAGTTTATTGTTAATAACAGTGAGTTTGCTTCTTCTGCCAACCACATCTGAGAGTTTAGCATTTTTTAATTAAAAATAATCGAAAAATCGACACTTTCTTTGCCTGGTTTGACAAATATTTGACAGATTAGACTCCTAAATTTTCATAAGAAGGCGCTGTATTGAGAGTTACAGAGGTTGTCCTCCGCTCACTAATAGTTCATTCGCGGTGGCAACTCATAAATTGAACCGCGACGTTGTTCCGCGTACACTTCCGCAAGTGTGAAAACACTTTAAAGAAATAATTTCATTTGAGTGACTTTATCCTGGAATCTTATAGAGGAAATGCGTGAAAATTTGTCTTTTACTGATGGCGGTTCTCACTAAATATTTTAGCGTCTGTTTTCTACCTCAGTTGAACGTAGAAAAAATAAATGACCATCTTTCTTTCGAACGAAAGTCTTAATATTCGACACACTTGTTAGAGGTTTCAGTATGTTTACAAAGCTTCCATCACTTTTTACTTGTCAGGTTTGAACACAGTGATAGAAACGTTCGATTAGGTGACGAAAGGCCGAAATGACACCCCGCCTTTGCGAATGTACCGCCGCCATGATTGCTACTCAAAATGCTCTGAATTTGTAAGCAGTGCTGCGCTTGCCAAAACACAATACTCTACAAACTTTGCATAGTGTGTTTAAAGCAGCACTCGTGTGAAGGATCATGTTTCTCAAAATACTCTTAACTAACCAGAAACACAGCCGATGTTAGTTTGGCGCCGTGTTATAACATGCGCATACATAGTCATAGAAACCTCGTGTTTACCCATTCACTGGTACAAAATTGCGTTATTTTTCATTCTAATAAACAAGAGTGAGCCACCAGTCAAAACATCGAGAATAAGACAAAACGATGGACTCGGTTTTCTCGGGGAAGGTAAAAATTTTCGCTTCCTTTTATTCTCTGGTTTGTGTCAGATGTGCAATACTAGTTTTCATCACCCTGACAGCTACTCAAGTTGAAAATCTTTCTTCTCTCCGAATTTCCTTCCATGTTTCCTGGCTTGCACTAGCAATCATTGGTCGTTAAGTTGTTTCTCTTAAAGTTAACTTCTTAGTTTGTTTGACGAAGGTCAAGTTTGTTCAGCGTTGATGTTTGTGTCACATGTTCCATTGTGACCCCTTCAGCCATGCTTTTGGCCTAACTAGATTACCGCTCCACAGAAATGATGCTTACAAACCGCAAATATTAGCCTGAATTGAAGACGGGCGATGTATACACATCTTGGGATGATTTTACTTTTATTTTATCCTTCTAACGTGTAGGTCAGAAACAGGGAAGACTGGTTTAAAACTCTTTAAATGCCACAATAACCGGAGGACGAGAAAGCAGGTACGTTCTCTAGTATTGTTCTATTTGGACACGTGTTAAAGATTCTCCTAAATTATTGTTCTAGGACACAAACTCACACTGAAGTTAACTTAATTCTCTTAGTCGTTTTCTAACACCAAGATAATTCCACTGCTGCATTCGTTTAACTTTTTTCGTATAATTATGAGAGCGGCTCGGAGAAGTGATGTTATTATTAGGACGAGTTAAGACGAAATTGCTTCACGAGTCGTATTCAAAAGAGGTGAAGGGACTTTCTGGCCACAGCTTTCATAAGTCGGTCGGAAAAGTTATTACTACCAGTAATTACTACCACTTCAAACAAAATCCCGCAGCGAATCTCTAGAGAAGTGAACAACTTATTAGTTTAATACAGTTATCACCTTTAGCCGGCATCAAATCTTCTCCAAAACGTGCCGGAAAAGCTTTACAGCGATCCATTGTTCTCTTCGATCGATTTGTAGCCCCACGTTTTGATGGTTGAGCAATTTTGAGTCAAAAAGTGTAGCTTTCTATTAGCTGAGTCAATTTTAAGTCGTAGAATGTTTCTTTAAACAGCAAAATTTATCCCAGGGAGAGCCTAGTTATTGTAATATCAAACCTCCGTCGAAATCCTTCTTCTATATATTTCAAAAGAACCGAATGTGTCTTAATTAATGAAATGATCACGTAGTTATGTTTTATAAAATTGAGTATTTCGGCGTCGCAAATGTAGGTTTGATAGCAAAGAAACCAATTTTGAAGAGTCGGCATCTTTTTACTGACTTCATAGCATATTTATCCAACAAGTCAAGTCCATTCAACGGACCTTCGCTCCCAAATAATTAGCAGTGAAAACAAAAAATCTGGAACAAATTACTTTTTGCCTCATGTAATATTTCTTTTTATCAACCTTATGTTCCATGCAGTGCAGTTCATAGGGAAATACACCATAAAAATACTTTTGTTTTAAGTAATAGTTTTGATAGAAATGATGTATTACATATCGCATGGACAAATTTAAGAGAGGTCTAGAGTCTTTTACTTTTCCTTTCATCTGGAGACATAATGTAAACTATGCCTGTAAGATGTTCACTCCCGCTAGCTTCGCTGTAGAGTAACCATAAAAATTAAAATTAACCTGAATAGGGTTTGTTCGTGAACGAGGTTGTTTTTAATTTCCTAAAGCTGGCTGATTCTTCTGTCAAATGAAACACAACCAGGCAGTATCCTGCCACTATGAAAAGCTTTAATAAAGATTCTGTTTGTAGTTTATATACCTAAGTTGTAAATAAAATATTATAATCATTATTAGCGCCTTTGGCATAAAAATCTCAGTCGATGAAAATTGTTTTAAACTGAAAGGACAGCGATTAGGAAACTAGAGTCTTTTGAGAAAAAACAAGAGAGGAAGCCAGTCAGTGTCTTCAAATTTCTTTTCCTTTTTGTGTGATAAGACCAATGTGGCCTAAGACAGTTCGAAGCGATAAGAATCGGCTTTATCAAGTTTATCTTGATTTGTAGCCATAAGGTTTTGAAATCTTTCCCCCACGTGCTTTAAAAACTATCCCGAATTAAGAATGTAATCCCTTCTTCTTGAAACTAACTTTGGATTAGAAATATTTCAACGTGGTCTGTTTTGTTCTCCGTGCTAGCAGATGCTTGTCTCCAGCTAAACTCTTTTGGAGACCAAATGTCTGAAAATCCTTGTTTAGTTGTTTCCTCTTGATGTTATCTAAGCCCCCTATTTAGATCCTAACTCAGGGAATGGAGTGTTTGACCCAAATAAGTTCTACGGCAAACTGATGACAAGCCAAGCACGAGGGAGGAAAAAGGATGTCACGAACTGTCACGTTGAATAGCTTCGAAACTCGATAAGGGAATAAGACAACCTGACTTTCTTGACATAAGGAAAAGAACATTAAGAGTTATGTGCTAGTCACATCGTTCTAAGAAAATGCTCATAAAGCAATTATCAGGATTTCTGTAATATCAAGCACATGATTTCACAGCCACGCGACAAAAGCCAAAATAATTTTTATATATCTCACAAGCGGTCAATAAATACACGATGGACCACCCAGGTTTAGAAGCTTTTAGAACTGAGAATGTCTGATCACTGTTTTATTTTTCTAAGAGCAAAGCAACGGCTGTAAAAACATATCAAAATCACTACATACAAGAACGCTCAGCCGCAGCCAGACCACATATTTATGTTCTACAATGTAACGCAGGCGGAAAATAAAACTTTTTAGTGAAAAGAGAAGCGAGCGTAAGTGATTATTGACCGAAATGTTTCGTGGTTTTCAGATGACCACTGATCTTCCGCGTGTGCCTGCTGTCACCAAGGTTCTCACTGAGATTAGACAGGAATTTCCGAGTCTGGTCTCAAGATTTGACTAATGGCTAAAGAAAGACCACTGCAGTATGAAAACTATCGACAAATTTGACGGGAAAATTTGAATACTTTCCTGGGATGACCTTGCAGATCCATTTAATAATTTATAGAGTGCCCAAATTCAGTGTCCCTTAGACATTAACAAAATCCGAAGTATTCGTAAATAGTATTGAAAATGGTAGAATTGCATTAAAGCGGTTTTAGGAGTAGAGAAAACATTTTTTTATAGAAAAAACAAATTTACAGTTTACCGTACTAGACTCGACAATCCTCTCAGTAGCTATTATGAATCAAATATTTGCACGATGGAGGCTGTTAACATACTTTTTCCGACTGAAGTAAACTATGCAGAGTACACAAATTGCCAAGCTATAGAGGCGGGCTACTAAGTTTCGTCAACATATCATGAGTCTTTCGTATTTAAAGCTCACCTACAACGATTACTTTAATTTTTGACGTGTGTGTGGTTATTAGTTTTTGAAATTCTACTGATGTTTGGGTTTTTGATATACATAAACTAAACAGCCCAACCGCTCAAACATGATTCTTTGAAGCCTTGTTTTGTGTGATGGAAATATTAGTCTCCTATAGTAAGTCTCCTAAAGATCTGAACATAGAGTTTGATCGAAACATATATTTTCGCATTTTGCATTTTGGTGCATTTTTCAAATGGAGCAAGAAGAAAACTGAGGTATGAATTACAAGTAGCGACAGGATTTCGTTACCACTTGTCTTTAGAATGTGTCCAAATTTTTTGTCCATGTAGCTTTTAATTATTTTTATGTCTGCCTCAGAAGCTGTAATGTTAGTACTTTCAATGTTATTTTCTGTAGATTTAAAATTGTGCTTTCCAAACCGAGATTACGCGGCTAGTGTTTCTGAAATTTTCTTTTTGTACTTTGATCCAAAAGGGTTACTCATAATTGTGATTAAAAAATGTAAAGATGACCTGGAGAAAATTTGGGGAACAGTTTGTGAAGGTTGCAAAAACTTTTAAATGTTGCTATAGCCAACGAATTGAACTATGAGAAAATGCAGATATAATCGCGGTGGTGATAATACATTGTTTGGTATAAAGTAAATGAAAAGATGTCTCGTCTAACGAGATTTGTCATGTTTCATCACTCCTTGTTCGAGTGAGCCCCAATTGTCCTGCATACAACGGTTGCTATTTACCATGTCTCACAAAATTTAAATTCCAATGAAATTTCAAACGCTGCTACGTATCTCGTAAGTTTGGGATTTCTTAACTTCTCTTGTAGTTTTTGCTACATCTTTACTAAGGGGTCTGCCATTCTATGATGTACAAAACGTACACACACAGAAGTAAACAGACATTACAGTGGCAACAACGTGCATAATGGTTTTTCGTTTAAGTTTAATTTGGCTTCTTTTAATTCTACAAAATCTTGTTTAAGTGAAACAAAAAGTTTCGAATGTGGATGCAATTTCTTGTAAACTATGTGTTAAAACTGATAAGAACTGTTCCGCTAAATCTATTTTTAAAGTGGAGAATCAGCAAAGAACCGTAAATTCAGTTCCTTGTTTGAAAGACTATTACATTTTGTATTGGATTTTCTTGACGTTGTCGTTTGGTCTGAGAAAAGGATTATCAGTAGCTTTTCTTGCTGGAAGGTCTTAATCCAAGTTATTTCTAGTTTCTTTAACATTCCAGGACAAACGACACTAAAATTCAACCGAGAGCCAAAGAAGCAGTTACTTTCTTGTTCGTGGTTGTGGTTGTAAGCCAAACGCTGCCAGTGCGTCCTTCAACTTTTTAGCAATGGCTTTCAAAATTTTGCAAAACAAGAAGTGCAATAGGGTTTTTAGTGTGGTATTAAGTTTTATTTTGCAATATTAATTTTAAACCCAATTTGATGGGAAAATTAAGGCCAAACAATTTAAAGTAGTCCATGCACGTTTGCATTACCTCAATGTCTTTGTTTGCATGCAGTAAAGGAAATGTTAGAGAAAAATGAAACAAAATTATCGACTGATAAAAAAAAGTTATTTTGAATTTTAAGAAAAAGTTTCCATGAAAACTTTTTCTCTTCGACCAATAATTTAAGAAGATGAATGTATTTAGGCGTCGGTTTACCGGGTTTGGTGTGTCGAAGAGCACCCAAACTATGACATGAATAAACAAATATTTTCCCAAATGCGTTTTTGCCCTTGCGTTATAGTGACATTTTCAAATTTTGGGGAGCATAAAGCAGACATTTTTTTAAAACAAGATCGATGACTTTTGTTGTTCAAAAACAAACTGTCTTCGCAGTTAAAACCAACGTTGTTTTGTCAGCTGCCTTCAGGATATGTCGCAATTTCCTTTCAAGAATTAGTGCTAAGCAACTGAAGAGCAGATTTGCTCATGCCCTTTTTATCTTTTTTGTTTTTATCTGTGTTTGTTTGAGATTCTGCGTTTTAAGTCACTTTGCATTAAGGAAAATGGAATGAAAAAAGCGAGAATATTGCCACTGGAATTGGAGATGCTTTTCACTGTGCTTTTTCTGCAAGTGACGTGTCATCTTCCGGCGACTGTCAAAAGCTTTTTCCATATTTTCATCTAAGTTGTTTCGGATTAAAACACACAGAACACAAAGAAGAAAATCAAATCTTTTCAAACAGAGTTTATAAAATAAAAATAACCATTGTAGTCAACAAGTTTGTTTTTCGAATACAAACGGACAAATTACGATAAACGATAGCTTTCAAAACAAATTCTGGTCAAGGGGAACACAGTTTGATGAGAAAAGCAAGATTGATGTGTTTTTTGTTAGTTGTGTTTACTAAAGGTTATCTTACATAAAATCCCTTTGGGCAAGAGTCCGAACTTGGGTGATACGGTTAAATTAAAGCATGATACATTTAAGACAAAGAGATTCAAACACAGTGTTGCCCAAATACTTTTTTGATGTTTTTCTTATGTCGAGAAAGTTTTGTTAGATTAATGAAGACCCTAGTGGGCTTGTTTTCGATAGATTTATTTCCAAGAGCTAAACATTTCTTGAGTTCAGAAAATGCATCTAAGTTCTGCCAAAGCACATAGATGATCAAATTGACTGCATGACTTGCTTTAGAGAATCTGTAAGCTAAATTTTGTTTTACTGTTTACTAGAGTCAATAGACGCTGATGCGATGATATTACAGTAAATTTCACCAAATAATTAATACTGGTTGTGTATGAATGTGGTTTCATATATTGTTTGAAATAGATTTACTCATAAAAAGAGAAAGGTTTATCAGTTTATCATGAAGGGAGTGCATGTCCCTAACTTTAACATTACAATTCGTTCGCAAATCATTTCTAAAAAGAGCTAACCTTGGGTGTAATGCTATCAGTGTTTTAACGATAAAAATAAAAGCCGATGATAGAACAAAGTTTAATTTCCTTGTCGATAGTCGATTGAACGGCTTAAGTCGGCAATGGATCAACACGCGCGGTATGCCTTTGTACGAACGGTTGTGGTTACAATGAATGCCTTCGTGAGAAGCCAAGCAGAACAGTCTGAATAGTTTCATATCCAAGCAGTTTAAAAGAGTTAGACTTACAAACTCTAAGTCGTTCAAATTTATCTATCATTATAAATAAACTCTCTTGCCTTCTCAGTCATAATATCATCATCAAAAACCTTGTATACCTTGAATTTAGAGAACCATTTTAATTATCAAAGTGTTCTTTTATTCATTTTTCTTAAACTTTTCAGTAAAAAGCATGAAATTGATATTGGTTTTCGATTTGAGCTGAAGTATTTACTTCCATATTGCAAACACGATGAAACACGAAGAAACTTAACTGCATTTCCATAATGGGAAGGAATTGGATATTTTGTCGAATAACATGTTAAAATCGTCTGCGGAGAAGTGTTTACTCGACAATGTTTTGTGGACCAAACCTTTTAAAATGATTTAAGGCAACGCGAGAAAAGCAAAGCACACAGATTATATTTTGGACTATCAGCCATTTTCTGTTTATGTGCAAACAAAAAGAAGCATTGAAAGATTGTAAGTGTCCATTTGAATTAAAGACAGCAGTAACAGTAGTTGTTTGGAAATCATCTTTATAGTATTAAAAGCAAACATGATAGACAACTTTGATGAAAGTTCCTCGTTTGCTAAGGTCTTAAGTCGGTAAAGAAAACAAGATTTTGACAAATTTGTCCTTGGACAACTTCTCTTATTATAGTGGCAGACATATTGGTGAAGTTGCTGATAACATTATTATGGCGATCCTTAAAACGAAAATCATTTTTTTGGACAGACAAACGCGATGTTGCAAATTAGGTTTTTTGCTGTTTATAATTTTTAGAACAATAATTGCTTTACGAAGGAAGAAGAAAAAGAAAACTCTGGTTTGGGCTCGCCAAGAATCACTATTAGATCACTATGATATTAAGTATTTTGGTCAATGATGGAAAGAAACTCATTCAGTTAAATTTGTTGACTTTTCCTAATGTTGAAAAAAGATTTCGTCATCGATGACTGTGGATTTTATATTCCTCCTCAGACTTCAGGCTCAGCTACGCTTGGGCGTGTCGAACCAAATTTTCAAGATTGTTAGGACTCTGCGGTAAACTCGGGTCACAGCTATAGCTAAATTCTATGTTATAATTTAACGTTTTTGAGCTAATAATTTGCAGAACTTTTGTTCTGAGTTTATTTTGATATCTTATAGACTCGGAAATATATTAGACTACTATTTCATTCAAAAACATCTTGAATATTATATATAATTTATATATGTCTAAATGTGTAAGAGTGAGTGTTTACGAGAACTGAAAATATGGTCATATATTTTACTAAAAACAGCTCTTTCGAACGACAGTACTTTCGCAGAACTTTTCTTCGGGGTCTGTTTCGATATCTTATAGCTTCTGAAATACATTAGAATTTAGACTATACTATTTCCTTCAAAAAGATGCTTAATATTATATACCTTTAAAAGTATAAGTGTTTGTATTTAGGAGAGAAATAGCCTTGCATTTCACACTGAAAAAACGAAACATCTTTTTCAATCGACAGCCATGAGAAAAGTGTTGTAGAAAATTATCCCGTTTCCGTCATGCGGCAGGCCAAATTATATGAGGATATTTACATTCGAAAGCTGCTCACGTTTCAAAATGTACAGTGCAAATATTGCCACAAAAAATACACAGAGCCTTGGTTCAAACATTGAAAGCGATTATTTCTCGTATTTGTGTGTTTAGCAATTGTTTTGGCAGTTAAGGGTTTCGTAGCATCCATCAGTTCAACTTGAGTTGATTTAAAGTTTTTTTTTTCGTTTTTGGCTCCAAAGTTTTTCTGAATTGGGGTAGAAATCGATAATTTAAAGAATTGAATTTTGCATCTCAACCTGAGAATGTAATAATTTGGCTATGAATACAATAAATATTTAAAAGATTACGAAGTAAATATGAGTTAGATGAAAATTTAGGGACGCTCGTTCAATTTGAAGCTAGAACTATAAAAGTTGCATAGTTACCGAATTGTAACTCAGATAGCGGTTAGTAATAAACTTTGTACAAAACGATTGTGACAAAGAATATTTTTATTAGTTGTTGATAACTGTCTTTTGCGAACCTTATTCTTTTAATAGCTAAAATTAGAAAACTTGTTCTCATTTTCTTTGAACTGAGCCATGTTTTAACATGATGTTTTCTCGATTGGTCAGGACTCAACTTAAGCAGACAGCTCTGACGAGGGTTTTTTTTAGTATTAAAAGAAGACTGTCAGCAGATTTACTTAATTCATTATTTTATTTATATCTTGGTCAAATTGAAGTTCAATTTCTCTTGTGACGTTCCTAGCCCTGGGGCAAATAGTATAGGCCAAATACGAAAAAAAATATTGAACAGAAGCGCTTGGTTTAATAGGTTAATTGTTAGTCTTCATGCGAAGAGAGTTTTCACAAAAGTTATTAATTGCCAATATATGTTCTCGCATGATTTGACTGTGTTTTTTTAACTGAAAATAGCCAGTTCAAAGATGGTTAACCTATTTTCTAGATATCTAAAACTTTACCTATCTAAATTACGAGTAGAATGCAAACATATCAGAAGGAAAGTTCAACTTTGTTTGTGTCGTTGTGTGCAATTCAAAACCAAACACACTGAATCCGGAAAACTGCCGTTCAATTTCAGACACCCCAAGGTTATATTTTATGTAATTCATTTCTGTTTTGTTTCATTTTTACAGACATTCTAAAAGAGTAATACGGACAAAAACTTAAAACTAAGAAAGAGGAACTAATTTCCGACCACAATTATATTATTTAAACAATTTAATCACTCGCCCGAAGAGAGCAATTTGTTTCGAAGTTGATATAGGATTGCAGCGGAAGATGTTAAATGTATTATCCTTAACAGAAATGCTGATTTCCAACCGTTATTACTCAAGATAATTTGCCAGTTAAGTTGATTTTAAAAATATAACCGTGACACACGTTTTTATGTTCATGTAATCTAACTTCGTTTTAAACTTGGAAGTCAATATCATTCAAGAAAAAACGAATAATTATATTTTAAGTAGCAGAAAAGAAAAACAATTTCCATGTTAATAACACTAATAATGTTACTACCTGGGAGGCAACTAAATATTTTTTCTCTAATAACCATTTTTTTAAAATGTATTTTTTCGTTATTTAATTTGCTTTACATCAACGACCTCAATAGAATTAATAAGAAATAATATTATTTATGATTTCAGAGAAAAACAACACTGCAGAAAATGTAATTCTTACCACTATCAATTACGGCTGGCAGTATTTTGTGTCTAAAGAGAAATGCATTGTTTTAGCAAGCAATCGCTCAAATATGATTTTCGAAGTCTTAAAAAGACTTAATATCTTTTTTTCAAAATAAATACGCAATTTGATCCGTATTCAAACAGGAGACAAAATTTATCTTTGTTGATTGGAGAAGAAGAGAAAACCAATCTCTTAAATGTCTTCTCTTTCCTCTTAAAATGGTCAAAAGATTTCTCGTTAAAAGCTTTTCTTTTGTATAGACGCCAAACATTTAGTTTTTCCCTTTTTGGCGTTATCACAAAATTAATTTAATTGCTAACAAACTTGGACCCTTGTCCACATTATTGCAAACGATATTATCTAAGAGAAAAGTTACTATAAATTCTTGCATTGTATTTTCTCTCTTTCCTGTTTTGTTTCTTTTTCTTTCTTCAGATAAAGTGGTAGTCTTTTGTAATGGGGAAAAAGATGTGGCGAATTCTTCCCACAAAACGGATAAAACGTGTGAAACCGTTCGGCTTCGCAGAACAGAAATGTCTGTCAAACGCAGCAGCTGCACACATAATGTTATTCTAAGACCGACCTCAGCTAGATAATATGCCCGTCATCCTAGCAAGCTATATACAACTAAGAAGAAATTATAATTGCGTGGAATAAATTTAGTTATGGGAAAGCTGTTTTCGCTCATCGTGTTTTTAGCATTTGAGCCGCGTCGGCTGAACATAGATCAAAGAGACGCGTTTTTGCAACAATTTCCTTTTGTCTTCTGCACTTAAAAAGCTCAGGTGTTTTGGTCGCATTAGAATGCAATAAGTTTATTAGCTGACTTCTGGGTCTTCTATAGAAAACTGTGAAGTAATAAAATTGTAATCAACCCGCAGGTTTTTATGTTCGCACTCCGTCTGTATTGTTCGGCGTTTTTGTGTTTTTGTTCAATCCAACCTCGTCCATTAAGACACCGCGAAAAAGCTCTAGCGTCTCATCAAGCAATAACACCAATAGCAATAACAATAGTGGCGGCGTGGCGCAATATTTATGACTATGAGCACTTAAAAATTGCAATATAGTTAAGGAACATGATCTCTTTGTGTTTTGTGGCTTACTGGCGTCAATTTATCAAGGAACTTTTATTCCGCTCAGTCGGAAATTCAATGAACTAATTTAACAACAAACTTCTTCATTCATTCACTTTTGCAAAAGTAATCCCTTTGTGTGTTGTATTTTTGGCCTGCATTTAATTATAAATTGTTCTATTATTCGGTGTCATAGAAAATAAATCGCCAGCTAATACTGTTGGTGTTATTTTGATTACGGCAAATTTGTTTCACAATAGCAACCATTCTTAAAGGTTAATTTTCAGCCTAGGGCTGTTGTCGGCCTCACGGATCCGCTGGAAAAAAAGATCGCTTACAGTTCTTTACAAACAGCGCAGTTGCTCTTTGGATCTCACAGCAAGGAATAAATAAAAAGATGCTTTTGTTGAATTAGAGAACACGAGTTCCCATTAACTGTGTTTATATATTGTTCAATATATATTACTAAACAAATTGGCAGCTTCGTTGAAAAACATGTCCCAAAGTAAAGACGCAAATCCTTCTCACGTCCGGTTAGAAAATTTGCAATCTGCAATCATATGTAAATAAAGTAGTTCATCGAGCGTTCTGTGAAACCTCCACAGCTTAGATACGCTTAAAATATCACTTTCAAATTTAGATTTTTTAATTTAGCCTGAACTCCCAAAAAGTAACGAAAATTAAATGAACACTAAAACACAATGTTGGCGCTTTTCGTTGGACGGTAAAACTGTTATATCACTAAATTTGTTGTTGTTTGCTTAGCTACGTACGTGACAAATTGAAAAGCGAGTTATATCTTTCATCCCTTTCACGAATAATTATTATCTGCGATTTATCAGACACAACTTAAGCTTGAAAAGATTCGTAAGATTTGTTCATTCTAAGTGAGCGGTAGATAAGACTTTCTAATGGTGCAAGCTATTCATTTGCAAATTCTAATTTTTGCCGGTACACACATTAGGAGAAGGCATGACAGTTTCCTTGACATGTATGTCCAAGGTGGTATAGCATATGAACAGTCTCTTTTCTATTGATTGAGAGAAAACTCTACGCTGTTAACCAGCACTTTTTCTTGTATTTTAGTACTTTGCTTTTTAAAAACACAAATAGTCAGCAAAAGGCTTCGTATTCTGAAACTTTTTTTAATTACGGTAAAGTTTTAATAAAAAAAAGTATTTGTGTTCGCTTTAGATGTTTCGGCAGTCTTAGAAAATGCTGGATTACAGTTAAAGACAAGCATTCGGGCATTAGCTAATATTCATTGCCGCATGCAAACACATCACACGTATTACTCTCAAAAAAGGCGATTTAGTTAGTAACAAACAGGTTTTATACTGTAGCGTCAACACAAACACTTCATAGATTATTTGCTCACAAATATTCTCTTTCTTGTTAGATCAAAAAAATTTGGGTAAGAAAAATTTGCAACTACTAATGTTTATTACAATTGCATCACAGTTTATGAGAAAATTTTAATTTTATTTTTCAATTGTTTTTAAATTTGGCCATTCTGATTATACTTCGAGTAATATAGAAAATGCTTTTATCTTCAATGTTTGTTTGGTTTGGGAAAAGTTGATTTGTATTACTGGGACATATTTACATCCGAGATGTCAAAACTTGTGATTAACACTGACCCATGATCAGAGTTCTAATGCAACAACTTTGCATACTAATTGTAATTCGTTGCAATTAAAATGAGGCTTAGAAAGTTTACACACCTTTGAAAAGCAATCGTTTCGTTTGATCGGGAGATTGACACATATTGAGATTTTTTTCTATTGCTTGTTTTTATGTTTCGACTAAAATGTGGATGTTACGATGGCTGAAATTACTTAAAAAGAATTCGAGAGTTTATATCTAATCGTTTTTTTACAGTTCTAAATTAAAGAGGCAGCTATTCTTTAACGGCAGTTTGCACTGCTAAAGTCTGTGGGAAACAAATCTCGGTATTCATCAACGTAGGCGTTTTGCTTTTACATATTTGACAGCCGAATAGAAATTAGTTTTAACAATATCTGGAGAAAAATTCCATTCTAGTGTAATGGTTGATAAGGAAAATCAAAAGTAGGCGTATACCAAACCCAAATTGGGTTTTTTGCTCCCCAAGAATACAGGGTTTTCTCCCGTAACTCAAAGTTTACACTTTGTGTTTAACCGTTTTCTTGTGTACAAACGGAAAGAATTCAAATAAGTTTGAAAAATAAACTTATAAATTTTGAATATTGTTGACTTCTATAATGCCCTGCTAGGTTTTAACGGCTGCGATCTCGAGCCAAGTGCGGGCCAAAACTTAACCCGTTAATCTTGCAAATTATTTAAAATTGCATTCCAAGAGGGTGAAAACTGAGTGTTTTGTCCTATTTCTACAATAAAATACATTATGGGCATTTGAGATTCTGCTTATGAGCTTGATACTTACTGAACACTATGGTCGGTTTTGCTTTCAACGCTCAGAATATCTTTAAATGTTGCTCTATAGAAACCCTACTCAAGTAATTGCCAGCAAGTTTCAGTTCTCTAAGAGTGTTTTATATGCTGGAAATATCGGGAGCTTTTAAAATTTCGTATCACTGAATTGAGTTATTACACACATTCTATCTTTGCGTTTCAGTGAATCCAAACCGCAATCTCGGCGACTCATATCTTGTCCCATTCGTTTCTGTTCTCGTCCCATGCATTCTTTCTTGAATTAAATCACATGCCCCAAAGATCTTTTCTTGCCTTGTAACATTTAGAAGACTACTTAGTTATGGACAGTAAGCAATATACAGTCTAAATATTTTCTTTGCTGTTTTTCCTTTATTTGTATTTCTGTTTCAGGTTTAAACCCTGGGAATGTCTGTGTACCAATATATTTGTTATACAACATATTGTGACACAAGTAAACAGCCATTCGTCAACAGAGAGCATTTTCCCTACACGAATCCAGTTACTTTCCAAGCTAAACTTGTTATCAGGCGCATCATACCAATTCTGCCACGAAAACTAATCCCTTGTTCTCTCCACCTCGCGTATGTGATCAAGGTATTAATTGGTTATTACAAAGCCCCAAGACATTTTGGGAGCTGAACCAAGCTATCCTGTATGCCGGGATGGCTCTATATTAAAACTTTATTTTTTTCACAAACGTCTATTTGCGTTTATTTGAAACTGAAGTTCACTGGCCGCTTACTGAGCAACCCAAATGTACTGACAACCAGGATGAACACTCTTTCCGCACACCATGAACTGAGTTAGCAGGCTTCCCACCAACTGCAAGCTTGATTGGTTCCATGCGTGCAAGCGGTGTAGTACTGCCGATCATCTGTATACATAATATCAACTAGAAAAATAATGCGATTTTACTGTATGTTTCCTCCGAAAGAAGTAATAAAACATTCATAACTATATAATAGATAAAAATACCGTTCTTTTACATCAAGTGTATTGTGAGAATTAACATTTACTGCATTTTATGCTTTGTAAAACTATTGTGCTGCATTTATAAAGGAAGCCAAAACTCACCCTTGATCTGCTCAGGTTGTTTACATAGTTGTACAAGACGAAAACTAATGCGCAGTTATGGTTATGTGTACTATAACAGGATTTAGTATTCTTGTTTCATCGCAAGGAGTCTAGTTCTAAAAACAGAAATCAAAATTAGTTAAAAATCATTGCAAGCCTTAATCCGAAGACAGTTTATTAAGTTCAGTTAGAGGAATATTAGGCAAACCCAACACTTTATGGCAGACAAAACCTTAAAATCAGTTTAAAATCGGGTCTGTCTATTTGGGCCCCAGTAATTCAGGTAGAATTCGAACTGAGACTGTTCTTGGATGCACACAACTGTTGAAATAGGTTCAAGCCAACTGGATTCTTGATTCTGGATTTCGGATTCCTTACTAAGGAGTGGCTTCTAGTGTCGCATTAAAGTGATTTTTTACACGAGGTAACAACTTTTAGCGCAACATTCTTATGTTAAAAAATTTGTCGTGCAACATGGCGCGGATCAAGATTTTTAGCTTAATTTTTGTTGCAGTATCATATCGCAAGCTTTTGAAAGTTGTTTGTTCGCAGTAACAATGGTGCGTCAGAAATCGTAAAGTGTAACGTCACCCCATTCCCTTTATCCAGAGAATCCGTCCCTTCCTATACCGGCGAAATCTCTAGCGGTTTCGAGCCTTCGACCTCTTCTTACCTACTCTACGAACTCAGATCATCAAAGAGGTTCTCCCAAAATGTTTTGGAACCAGAACAAAATGTGGCAACAAGCTAAGAAACAAGAACCTTTAGAATTATAAGTTCCCTGCAATTACCGTTGAAGCCTTATACATTCAACCAAGCAGCAAAACGCTGAACCGTTTGAAAATAAAATAAAAAAAAACGAATAATGAAATAATAGCAATTATAAGAGTATATTGATAATTTTAAAGCCGTCTATAAGAACACAGCCAATCCTGCATGTTCCTGGATCAACGTCAACACAATAAATACCATCCATGCATAAATTACTAGGAATCATAGCATCGTATCCTTCCCTAACATGTCCCATATTTAAGCTGTTTTGAAAGAAAACTGAACTTTTTTTTCTTTTTCGAATACTGGAGAAGGTGCATCCACCGATGCTTGTCTCGTTTAAAGTTAAGTTAAGGGTGAACAATTTGATATTTGATGGCGAATGGGGGAGGGGGAAGGGTGGCTATTTTTTAAGCTCATTTTTTTTTCTGGGATGTGACCGTGTTCAATTTGTTTTGCCTGAGGTTGCAGAATTTTTTATGCTTACAGTGAGATTGCTCAATTTTTTTTTACTTCACCGGTTTTGCTTGCACGATATTTATATAATAGGTCAGAGGCT